>AYJT01072289.1:0-16341 GCA_001278415.1 Ocimum tenuiflorum
TCCGTTAAAAGTAACTAGTCCTTTTTTATAGAAGGAAAGTAATTATTCCTTTTAAGCTTTAGCTGGAATGGTCTTAATTATCACATGAAAGGACCCTTTTATTTTCACTTTTCGCAATTATAGTTCCTTTTAAGGTTTAGCCAGAGCTGATATGATCATATTACACGACCCTTTTATTTTGATTATTAACTTTTACGGTTTGTAAAGAATGAGGATTGAGTTTGGTTTCACTTGAATCATATCAAAGTTGTAATAAACTAATTTACATAACCCAAGCAAGCATGAAGTTTTAAGATGTGTGAGAATCGCATGTTTGATATTGCTAATTAGAACAGGTTTAGTTTGTGGTTGTACTAGAATTTTTATACTAATTATTTGTAATTATTTGATTTGGCGAGTGGTTAATAATTGATATTTGGGAAAATGATGGTGGCGCGCACGCTCGCATTTAAGAGAAGAAATTATGATAATTAAATAGGAGATGAGGGACGCATGTGCACACATGGGATTGTCTTCCCAAACCCAACCACTCACTCTTCATTTTCTTCCAATCATTGCTCTGCTTCATCTTTCTCAATTACCATCCACCAAATTAAATATCCTTTTTTATTTAACTCAAATATTATATATATTTTTCGTGGAGGAAATTACGCTAATCAATTTCATCAAATTTCAAGTGTGTGAATTGTTTGTCCCATTTTGTTTACTCGAATGCTAGGCTTAATTGGAATAAAGAAATGAATGCTTTCGATTGATTTTTTATTTTTATTTTTATTTTTCGAAAAATAAGTGATTTATATGATTACCCATATGTATCTTTCTAATGCATTCATTTTAATACGAGGAGATATTTATTAGAACTAAGTACATCTCCTCGAGTTGGAGAGAAATTGAAATTAAACTCAAGACTTTTTCTGTCAAGCAACACTAAAAATAATAACTATTGTATTTTTCATAAATTTTTAATTTGATTTTATACTATAAACAGAACTGTAGTCTGTAGGTCGCGTTATGCATGTAAATTACCGAATCACACACCTCACGAATGCTTATTTATCTCATTTTTTTTGTACGGAGTTAATAATTAAAATAGAACAACTTTTCTAACTTAACATTAATATTAAAAGGTGCAAAAACTCACATTCGAAAGATGAAAAATTAAAATTCAGTATAATAAACAAGGGGGATAATAATTTGACGCAGTTTTTTAGTGTCCAACCTTTTCATTTGCGATAAGTTGAAATCAGAAAATATTAGCCAATCTTATAGATTTCCATGAGGCAAGTAAGGTCCACGAATGTTGAGAGGATAGATATGAGTAGAAGGACATTTAATAACATAAATATGAAAGATTTTGAATGGCCACAAACCACATGTGTGGGCTGCTGAAGATAGAGACCATGGAAGGAAGAACGTAATAATAGAAACAATAAAGATCGATGAAAATGATGTTGCAGTTAAGAATGTACGAAGCGGCCATGCACATGCACGTGTGCCTCATTAAATCTTGAGGCCCCTCAGTTTGAGATTTTCACCATCTATCTCTGCTCTACACATCCATATCCATTTATTCTCCTCTCTCTTTTAACTATACATTTTAACCTTCAACCTCCACCACATATACGTGTTCCATTTTTTAAGATTTGCTATTCATCAACTGATTTTATTGTCGGGCCTTGAGTGTATATGCTCCAAATCCATATATGTGCAAGGCCCAATAATACAATTGGAGTCGAATAAAACAAAAGGCTTCAACTTCCACAAATGCAAGACATTTCCAACAATCGGAAGATTCTTGCCCCTGCCTGCATCATGGAAATAACATCTCTTCATGACTTGCTATACTTCAGATGAAGTTCTTTGCTCCTTCTAAACAATCTATTCGGGCCACCAAGATTGACTGAGTTAACTAACAAGCGAGACTATTCTCTATTTTGAATAACAAAAGTGGTTAATTTTTCTTTTTTATTATAGAAAATTTACATAATTTTTGATATTATTTGTGCCCCACAATGTTACTAACACAGGGATGTTAGCTTACACTAATAACTAACACGCAACGGATTTTCAAATAACACAGGAGAATAATTTTTTCTCAAGTATAAATACTTGAGAGTGCCTCAGGGAAAAAAGATTTTACTATGTAAAAAGTGATTCTTAGACAACTCAACGTAAACACTAAATAGAATATATTGCTCAAGCTGCATACACTTGAATAAACTATTCTTTACATAGACAACATATGAAATCAAACTATTACACGATAGCTACAAAGCGAAGAAAGACTAGACAAGAATTGGATTCGTGTAAGCTCAAGATGCACTCTAATCTCTCCACTTCAAACGGCCAAGACAAGTTATATTTATACTTGGTAGAAAGTGATGTTGCAATTTGTGCACAACCTACACTTATTTAGGAACAATAAAACAAACAAAAGAACACGTGACAGAAAAGATAGACTAAGAGATATTTTAGTTCCACAAAAATAGCAACTAACTTGGATATTTCTTATCTTTAAGCCATTCAAAATAATCTCGACGATAGTGCATATCCACACGACTTATTCCTATATAATATGCAAAAACATGTTAAGATATAAAATAAGTTAGAATGATAAGATTAAACAAACTCAAGTAAAAATAGGAAACAGTTTAACATAGGAATGTTACACAACATGTCAATGTTGGTAACATTCTGAATACAACAATTTCAACCTTAAGCTTATTGTTGAGAGCTAAAATATCCGTTCAATCTCAGCCGTTGATCACAAGGCCAAGATGCTTGCCTTAAAGGCGTCGCTTTGAACCCCGACCAATCGGCAAAACTCTCAAAATCTCTCACAAGCTCGAACGGCCCTCTGGATGAATCTAGCACGAGCACCCCCATCTTGAAGGCTCCCTCAGGGTTCGCACTATGAGACTCGAAGCCACTTAGGACCCGACCTTGAGATTCCCGGAGCATGCGCCCCATGCTAGAAGGATCTAGAATGATTCCCCTTGCTGACTCAACATAGGGGAGAACGCGTGATTCTAACTTTCCCCAACTGTATTTGCAAATCGGCCCCTAGGTTATTTGCAAATAGGCCCCTTAGATAGGAATTATTCAGATTCCCTCGATGTAACATAATAAATAGTGCACTTACACCATGCACACACAATTTTGTTCATGTACATTCTACTATATCACTCCGATCGCCTTCTCTGATGAGAAGCTCTAAAATTTTCATCCAATTTCTCTATAAAATACTAGCAAGTCCGTTCCAGGGGACCATAAACCTTCCTGGAAGTCTTGGTGTCCGATTTACTTTCCCGTTTAGAGTCCTGATATTTCCAATGATCAAAATCGAACCTCAACAAATTGGCGCCCACCGTGGGGCTCTAAGCTGTGAAAGGATTTGGGACACTACTCTTGGCATCACATTCTTTTGTCTCATCGCAGAAATTGTATGGCAATAAAAAAATCACTAGCGGATCTGATAATTTTGGATCAGGAGATGCCAGATCTGCCCGATCGCACCACCATTAGCAAGAAAATCACACAGACCACGCCTTTTGATACCGTCGGCGAGGAAGATGTAGAGGAAGTAATAATCGACCCATTAGATCTGATTAGAAAAATATTTATTGGAGCCAACCTGTCTCCGTAGCTCCAATCTAAGTTGGTTGACTTTCTTACAGCAGAGCATAAAATATTTGCGTGGTCCTACGGAGATATGATCGGAATTGATCCAAGCATCGGCACTCATAAGCTCAAGTGGACCCCAATTCCCACCTGTCAAGCAAAAGCGTTGTCGTTTTGCTCCGGAGAAATACTTGGCCATCGACGAGGATGTCGAGAAGCAATTAAAAATCAAAGCAATCCGAGAGGTCAAGTATTCTGAATGGCTCTCGAATGTAGTAGTGGTAAAGAAGAAAAATGGGAAGAATCGTGTACGTGTGGATTATACAGATTTGAATAAAGCATGCCCAAAGGATCCTTTCCCTCTACCACACATCGATCGGCTCATCGATGTCACCTCAGGGCATGGTTTGATGTCTTTCATGGATGCCTTTTCGGGGTATAATCAGATCATGATGGATGAGGCCGATCTGGAAAAAACTGCTTTCATGACCAATAGAGGAATGTATTGCTATCGAGTCATGCCTTTCGGTCTCAAGAATGCACGTTCCAATTACCAGCTACTGGTTAATAAGATGTTCGAGAAATAGATTGGGAGGACCATAGAAGTTTATGTGGATGATATGCTAGTAAAGTCCATCAAACCAGCGGATCACCTTGCCCACCTGAGAGACACATTCGAGATCTTGAACAGGTATAACATGAAACTTAATCCCACGAAGTGCGTCTTTGGAGTCACTTCTAGCAAATTCTTGGGATACCTCGTAACCCAAAGGGGGGTCGAGGCCGATCCTGTGCAGATTAAGGCTATCCAGAGCCTTTGAGTGCCCACCAACGCCAAGGAAGTTCAGCGTCTAACAGGTAAACTTGCCGCGCTCGACCGCGTCGTAGCCAAGTACTCGGAGAAAACTCAACACTTCTTCGAGGTCCTCAAGAAAGCTGACAAGTTCGAATGGACAGAGGCTTGTGACTCCTCGTTCGAAGAGTTAAAACGGTATTTGGCAAATCCGCCTTTGATGTCTAAGCTGGGCCCTGGAGAAACCCTGCTGCTTTATCTAGTCATCTCCGACTTTGCTGTCAGTGGGCTTCTAGTTCGAGAAGAAACCGGGATGCAGTACCCCGTGGATTATGTGAGTAAAATGCTAGCAGGGCAGAGAAAAGATGCACAACAATCGAGAAGCTCGTATTGGCTTTGGTTAATGTGTCGAGGAAGCTTAGGCCATGCTTTGAAGTGCACCCGATCAAGGTAGTCAATACGTTCCCGCTTCAGTCACTTTTAGGAAAGCCAAATCTCACAAGAAGGATGATGAAATGGGCGGTGGAGTTGGGAGGGTTCGGGATTGAGTACGAGCCTTGCACCGCAATCAACTCGCAAATCCTGGCAGACTTTGTGGTAGATTTCTCAGCAAGTCCTGGACCTAGCAAAGACTGAGATAGTAAAATTCGAGAGTGTCGAATTAGAGCACATCCCGCAAGAGATAAATGCACACGTGGACTCCTTAGCCAACTTAGCAACCAGTTCCCAAGTTCAAGAAGTTTGAACTGTACCAATGTTGGTGGTTTAGTTGCCGACAACAATAACAGAAGAGTCAGGAAAAAGTATTGCATCAGTTTCAGCAGAGTAGGACGACTTGCGAGCGAAAATCATCCAGTACTTGGAAAGCAGAGCAGTGCCTGCACATTGAATCGAGGCCCTAAAGCTTTGGAAAAAAGCCGCTCAATTTACTATGATCAACGGAGAGTTGTGTAGACGATCCCTCTCTGGACCTCTATTAAAGTGCGTAAGTCGAGTGCAAGGGCTTGACATTCTAGAGGATTTGCACGCAGGGGTATATGGTAACCATTTTGGGGCTCGAACCTTGATGCACGAGCTCATACAGCTGGATTCTTCTGGCCAACCTTAAAATCAGATTCAGAGAAAGTTTTGAGGAATTGCAACAAGTGTCAGCGGTTCGAGAGTGTGAACCATAGGAGGGCTGAACCACTCTACCCAAGCTATCAGGCTTGGCCCTTCGCGTGATATGGAATGAACATAGTGCGGAAATTGCCTAAGGGTGTAAGCTAAAAGGAGTATGTAGTATTTGCCACCAACTACTTCACTAAGTGGATTGAGCTGGAGGCAATGTCTCGGATCAGAGACATCAAGGTCATAAGCTTTTTGCGGAGGAATATCAACTGTTTTTTCAGAATACCCCGAGAAATCCACACAGACAACAACACTGAGTTCAACTGTCAGGGATTGCAAGATTTTTGCGAAGAATATGGCATCCAATTAACTTTCTCACCCCCCAGAAACTTGTAGGCCAACGGACAAGCGGAGTCTACCAATAAGATTGTCATGGGGATTTTCAAGCGGAAACTCGATAATCATAAGTTGAGGTGGGTGTCAGAGCTGCCAGCCGTGTTATGGACTTATAGGACTACTCATCAAACTGCGACCAGGAAAACACCATTTGCTCTGGCATATGGCACTTACGTGGTGGCACCATGCGAACTCTTGGGAGGCAGTGCCCGAGTAGAATCCTTCGAGCTTGAGCAAAATGAACAGCAACTAGCGCTCAATCTCGATCTTTTGGACGAGCGTAGAGAGGAAGTTAAACAAAGGATGGCCATGCGATAGTTGCAAGTATCTCGATATGTGGATAAGTCAGTTCGAGTTCGAAGGCAAACTCTGGAAAGTTGGGTGCAACTTAGGAGGGGCCTTACCAGATCAGTGTGGCCTTAAGCAATGGAGCCTACACTCTAATGACACCCGAGGGAAGTCCAGTTTCATATTTGTGGAACATTAAACATTTAAAGAAATATCACTTCTGACTCTCGATTGTATTTATTATACAAAGTATATGAGAAATGCGATTCTCACTTCAATTAATTTTTGTTTAAAACTTTTTATAAGGGAAGAGTGGAGTGTGCACCATTCGAAGATACACACTCGAAGATGATGTCAAAATTGGACAAGGCATTGGCCTCGAAGGAGTATAATGGTTCAAGTTAGTCTTTCTGACTCATTATACCACGATCTTCATAACATCAACACAATTATGATGAGTAAATAGCAATAAAGTGCGAAAAGAAGAAACACATACTCATGCATATGAACATTGCAACACATCAAAAATAAAAAGTGTTCGTACAAACCAAATATTTAATAATACAAAGTTTTCAGAATAATAAACAGGGGGCTAGGAGGCGGGGGAAGGATCTTCAACTGCAGGGGCCTCAAGGGGGTCCTTGGGGAACTCAAACGGAGTATTAGGGTGTCTTCTTTGTCGATGTCGCCGAGGGCGATCGATTTGCCGAGGAATTTAATAATGATTTTTACTCTCTTTTTCACTTTTTTATACAAATTTAACGTAATAATGATTTATTTTGCAATTTTCACGTGTAGCTTTCAAGTATGGCAAGTTATAACACATTAATATTTTTGAAAATTTTATATAAAATTCAATATTATTGTAATTAACATATAAATATGAAAAATTTCAAATATTAATATCATCAAAGAATTTTTATGAAATATATTTAACGTGGCTACTTTAGCTAACTTATTGTTTCCCAATTGCAAATATTTAATTTTTTTGTGATGTACATGTCAAATATTAATAATCTCTAAATAATTTTTCGTAATTGAGTGATTATGAGTCCCTAAGCAAATATGAGATTGACTTCCATTGTAAATAAATACGAGAATATAGGGGAGGGGGAGGCGGAGGTGTATGGATCGTGGATTTTATAGGGAAAATTGGATTATGCTCTATATTGGAAGCAGAACTTTGGGCCATTCTGCGGGGCTTAAAGGTTGCATGTACGAGGAACATTCGCCGGATCTTGGTCGAGTGCGATAACAAGCAAGTGGTGGATATGTTTAATGAGGGTGGTGGAGCCTTCAACAACACTAGAGGATACGAGCATCATGGAACTTTGCAACAAGGACTGGAATGTGGAAATTACGCACGTCTACAGGAAAATTAATCTGCTAGCAGACTGTTTGGCCTCGTTGGCAGAAGCAGATTCCGATAATCTTCAGATTTTGGATGCTCCTCCGGCACAAGCTCTTCGATGGTTGGAACATGATATGCATGGAGTAGCACAACCCCGACTGGTTGTGGTTGATTAATCGCTTTCTAACCTTTTTTTGTAACAAAAAAAAAAAAATCAGAATATATATATTGCCCAGAAATTTAAGTTGCATGATTGGAATAGGTTTATAGATCAGAGAATTTTCAAGTAAAAATTAATTCGAAAATATCAAGAAAGTTGATTGCGCTGATTTCAACTATCTTAGATACGAAATCAAATTATCAAGATGACTAAAGGGAAGCTTTTTACCCATAAATCTGCGTCGAAGAGAGGAGTGAGCGCTAAACGAGGACTGTGACTGGCTCCACTGATTTTTATTTTTTATTCAATCAAGTTAAGGCTGAACAGAGAAAATGCCCAATTTGAGCCCACCCCATTTAGTCTTTTTTGTGGGTCATTCAACCTGGCTAGATTGTGTTGGGCTGGGATCATGTCTACCCGAAGTTTGAGAAACATACAAAAAATACCTAAAATACATGTAAATCATAATACTATTATTACCATGATTTCATAATTATTAGAGGATCTTGGCGTTTATTGTACTTTAATGTAATAAGGACATGCCTTGGATACTTTTATTGTAAGCCCAAGGGCAAAATCCAAATAAAACAAATGTTATCATATTCAATCATTTATCATTCTACGACCATTCTTGCAAACTCAAACAGTTAATAAAAATCGAAAATCCAGTATCAACTTAAATAATACAATATAATGCTAAATTTTACTACTTGACCAATTTTTAGCGTTATCAGTTCTTCAGAGAATCAACAATATATCCTTGGCATTATTCTATTCAATTACATCAATGAAATTCGTTATCACACTATATTGAATTAAGCATGTTAGCAATTGTAATTGCAAAATAAAAACAGTTACTTTTTCAAGATATATTCCATCAACTTTTCTTGGTGAATAATTTCATCTTTGTATTCGTTCACTAGTCGCAACAATTATATACACATGTAGTTGGTCCGGATCCCCTGTTACATAATGGTGTTACTCATTACGTTACATTATTTAGATTATTGACATGTGTACAAATCAATGGAGATAAATCATGTTTATAATTAGGAAATATCTTGTCTTGATTTATCACCCTTGATTAATACACATGTTAAGAATCCATGTAGTGTAACACAATGTATAACGTCATTATGTAACAGGGATCAGGTAGCGGCACAGAAACAAGAACATGGTGAAGACAATTCCATCAATTGATAGAACAGACAGCAGAAGTTAAAAAATAAGCTTAATTTGAATTCATTGACAAGAAATGTCACATTGTGGTGATGAATTGTAAGAATGCGATGAGAAAATGGTGAACTTTCTCAGTATACATATCTCTCTACTATATATCTAAGAGTTGTATTCAGAGTGTGATGGGCTTGAAACCATGTTTCAGTGCAGCTCCCCACACCGTATCAATCCGGTCAATCTCTATAGCTCCTACTTCATGGTGACTCCATCCTTCCAGGGAGTGAACCACTCCACCTGCATGGCAAGCATGGACTACTCCTCTCTCCATTGTGTACTGCTTGCAGCAAAAACAAAAACAATTTTTAATGTCTTCAGTTCAAGTTTTAATAATTACGATGCACTTACTTCACATGATCCTAGCCCTGCCACATCTTCTGGCAGCCTCATGGCAGCAAGAGTTCCATAAGTGCAGTCCCTTCTGTATGGCTTTGTTGGTGGGACCACAAACTGATGAAAATGGGCACCCGGCGGGGCGAAGCTTTGCTCCTCTGAGGTGATCCATTTCCCCACTATCCATGTCTGCAACAAACCAATCACAACGTTAAAGTTTCATACAAGTCTGATATTGCCATTTGCAAATGCTCTTTTTAAGATATCTGCATTACCTTGCAGTTTTGTGCAGCTTGATACTTAGTTACTTGCACTAGATACTTTTGACAGTCAGCTGCTGCTTCCTTCTGGATCTTTCGGAATCTTTCCGTTGACAGAGTTAGCATCTGCATTATATATAAAAGTAATGAATTATGATGTTATGTTCATCAATGTCATGGTTGCTTACATCTACTTACCAGAACTCGGACTCCCTTTCGACTGAGGTAAAGAGCAATAGCTCTTCCCAATTTTGATGTGGCTCCGGTTAGAAACACTTGGGTCACATCCTGAGGAATCTGATGAAGAATCACGGCTGCTGTCAAAGTGTTTCCGTGTACCACAAAAACTTTAAGATTGGGATGTTTGTTCACGAAGATTGCCCCGCCTCCATTTAGAGCCTCATTCTGCAATGTCAACCAGCACATATTATCAGTGTAGCAAGGCTAATAACTATAAATTTCATTTTCAGGCAGTAACTATTACTACTAAATATCTTTTGAGCACTTGTATGAAGAAAGGGAGTGACCTTATTTAAAGCAGCAAGGCTAATAACTTTAACTCCTAATTTGTCGGCTCTAAGAATAGCCTCCTCTATTTGCTTATTGATGCCTTCTGCAGCAAACGGTACGAAGTACTGCACATGCACAAAAAACATCAGGCAACTCCAAATCTGACTAGAATTTCATGTTTAGACCAAGGCTGAAACTAGCAGTTGCCTAACCTGGAAACCAAATCGCGGAACAACCCACGTTTGGTGCAACCGATTCCTTAGGTTGTAGAAAGAGAGCAAGAAAGTCTTAGATTTAGCCCACATGAGTAGCATCACTGTGAAAGAGACTGGCAAGAATGGCATCAGATAAAATCTTGTGTAGAAGGGCAGTGAGGCCATTGATCTGATGAGGAACGGCGCATGCATTGCAGATGACATATCCACTATATGTGCCAGGAATACAAAATCTGGAACCCTCCCATTTTTACCTGCAGTTGATTTCAAGAATGATCATATATCATTCCTTGGGTTGATCTTGTTTTCAGGTGATAAATGACTGAAATCAATAGAAATTAGCTCTGACCAGAGTTTGAACTGTTTATTCGGTGGAAATCCCATGATTTTCTGTTCAATGTGTTTCCTAGTGCATCAAAAAGGGGCATGAATAGGCAATAATTTGAGTCCATCTCAGTATGATGTAGGCTGTGGTACCTGCACGCTCAAGGTAAATATAGCATACTAGTAAAGCAATGGAACCGAATTTATTTCGATAAAAACTTATCAGAACACGGTCTCGGCTTCATGTCCATTATTAATTGAAAAGATTATTAAATGCTAATGAATATAAAGTCCTAGCCTAAAAAAATTGGCTAGGATTTTCCTATAAGGAATTTGGAGACAACCGTCCACGATAAGTAGGCACGTATGATTTAAGATGAACATTTCAAGAAATCCACTTACGTTGGAGTGTAGAGTAAATATTTAATGAAAGGAGCTGCATCAAATATGTGATGGGGAATAATCTCCACATTGGAATGGCCTAAACATCTCAGCAAATCGAAAAGCAAGATGTAGCCATAGATCAAGCATATCGATCCAAGCCCCATCATAGAAGAACCAATTATCGGTACAGCAACCACAACAGTGAGCAAAAGATGTTCCAAAAATGTAGCGTGTCCAGCTTCAAAATGAGCACACAATTAGCTGATTAATCAATGGAATATTTATTTACTCATTAATCAACTCATACTGCAGAATATTAAATTCCCTTGAATTCTTTTACCTGTAAGGGGCTGTGGCACAGGTGAGGAATGGTGGAGAAAATGATAGTGGGTGAAGAGATAGTCTCCATGAAAGCATCGATGCAAGGTGTAGAAAAGGGGCTCCGAAATCGCCACGTGTAGAGCCAGTGCTGCAGCGATGCCGTTTTTGTTCCACACAGAGAGTGTATCAAGAGTTGGGAACATGTACACCACCAAAGCAGCAGCAATGGCTTGAAGTATGACAAAGTTATCCCTGATTGAGCAACAACATATACAATCAATAAATCAGTGATTGCAGAGAAGAAGAAAATACAAGTAGAGCTATACTCACCAGTTCCATTCCCGGTCAATTTGGTTAAAATCGACTCCTTGCTTGTTAATCTGTCGGTTGCGAGTAAGGAAGAGCATGTTGCTGTAAGAACACCACAGTTGATGCATTACAAGTCTCAGCATACATATGATGAAGATGTGAAGGAACCAATTAGTGTGTGTGGTGGATCCTTGTAGATATCTTGAATGCATTGCCTTCGCCAGAAGAAGCCCATAAACAGCAATCTGCAATGGCAAATATTTGTTGCATGGAATTCGTTGTGTTTAAGACACTATGATCATATATTTGTGGGTAGGTACCTTGTAGTTTCCCAGGAATTCCCATGGCCAAGCAAACAATGGTGCAGCCATGCTGATCCTGATAATAATGTGATTTCCAATACAAGGAAGAGAGATGATGCTTTTGTCACTCATGCGTAGAAACTAGTGTGTATGTATATATATATATAATATTTGAAATGCTTCGGTTTTCTTCCTTTTTATGAAGGTTGCTTGAGGCATTTATTGCTACAACAAGATGCCTACTATTTGCAACATCTAAAAGCCCTTAACTAATTTGTCTTAGTTGCAAAAAATATCTAGTTGACATCCACCACTTTTAATTTCACTTTATTCCTCATTTATTTTCAAATTATATTCCTCCTCAATGGAATTAATATTTGTCCTGCTAATGAATGGTACATATAAGTGATTTTCTCTATCTCAATCAAATTACCTGCTCATAATATTTTGGATTACAATGACATTTTGTATAATGAATTACTCTAGTGGAGATTGTAAAAATAAATAAATTAAAACTATGTTATGGGTAAATATCAATTTAAAATTGATTGAATTGGGAACCTACCTTATATCAAATAAGACACTTTTATCTATAAAATATAGATGTAGATTTTAGAGAGATATTTATGTTTATCAAATGAAATGTCTATACTCTATATATACTAGTATAACAATATACTACTACTACCTCGTAAAAAGTATAATAATAAGAGAGCTGATGATCGACTTATCAAACGAGTATTATGTGTATTATCAATATGCACTTCGTACTTTGTACAAGAACTTAATTTCTTCCATACATATTCTTGTGGAAAACATAATTAAACTTTAGTGGGGAATCATTCAATTCATCTATATATATAAAATATCAAAATGATTTGTACAGTAACTTTTCCTTCCAAAATCTACCGTAAACCCGCTATCATTATTTTCATTATTTTATTACAAATCCATCACATAACCACTAATGTTATTATTCTAACTTATTTTATTTACTAATCTATCTACTATATATATTTTCTAATTTATTTTATTTACTCACATATTTGGATTTTATTCACGTGTATGGGTTCTTTTATAAGGAAAAGAAAAACATATATCAATATTTGTCATCACACACATAACACCCACATATATACATGTAAGTTAATTTACTACAATGTTATTTTTCCACATAAAAAATATCATATTATTTTTCTAATGTGTTTTATTTTTTCTTTCCATCCATATGTATGTTATTTTCTTATATGGGAAAGAAAAATATATAATTATATTTGTCATCATACTCAAATACATACATGTAAGTTAAATTACTACAATGTCATTTTCCCACAAAAAAAAAATTATATTCTCATTATTATATATTAATTATTTTATGTATATTATAATATATACACACATATATAAACAATGTCTAATAATAAATATTTATAAAAAGAAAAATATTCAATTATAATCCAAACTATGCAACTTTTTTAGAAAAAATACAAACTATTCAAAATTTCAAATAAATGTACAAACTATCATAAATTATTCCAATATAGAATGATTTCAGTTTTGCGGCATCGGAATGTTAAATCAACATATAACATCTACACGAAAAAAAGTTACAAACGATGTCGTTTTCTTTGAGACATGACTTAAAATAAGGTAACATGGAAATATAGTGTGCCAATTTGACATTCTGGTGCCGTGAAATTAAAATCATTCTATATTTGAACAATTTATGATAATTTGTACATTTATTTAAAATTCTTGATAGTTTGTATTATTTTTGAAAAAAGACGCATAGTTTGGATTATAATTGAAAAACTATAGAAGCTATTTTTTCTAAAAATGTCACATCTTATTAATTTAAATTTAAACTTTTTTATTTATTAATTTATTTGAAAAAACAAATATGCTTTTTTTTAATCATGTAAGTTGGAACAATTTTGATGCGAGAGACCTGTTTTGTATGTCCTCCACTCATTTCTTATTATTTTAAATTATATATAAGATTCAATATATAGATGAAACATTTTAATAGTATCCAAAGACAACAACTTTAAAATAAAATTATAAGTATATATACAAATATGAATATTTTGTTAATTATATTTTAATTATAATATATCTATACTCTAATTCATATTCATGCAATATATAATAACAGTCAAATTATCTTTATATCACTTCCCTCTAAAATTCACAAGATTTATTTTTTTAATTTTATTTTTGCTATTGAATTCTTTTAAAAAGTACAAGAATAACTTTTTTTATTCTTATCAGTTAAGTAATATTTTTAATATAATAAATTAGAGCGTCAACTAATTATAATAATTTCAAATATGATGATCCGTCATAAAAATGACATGTTAGTCCGCACAATGTGCGTGTACAAAACTAATTTTATAAAACGAAAATAAGCGTAACAATTGGGAGTTGATGAAGGTTGGAGGATTCATTATTTGTATATTTATCAAGTGTTTTACTAGACTTGAAACACGTGTTATGTTCACCCGTTGCGTACTATTATTAAGGAATGCGATAAAACTGGGATCGGTGTAGTGGTACAGTAGATTTAGGTTTAAGCATGCATTGGCCTAGGGTCTCCATCAACAATTTTTTTTTTTTTTCAGACATGATGAAACAGAAAGCGAGATTTTTCAACAAGTTTAGGATTATGTCTGAGGGGGAGCAGAAGAATTGAATGTCCACAATTGTGAGATATGATGGGGAAGGAATGGGTTGGCAATAACATCAACCCACTTCAATATCTTGTCATTGAGTAGGTGGTTGTTAGGATAACTTCGTTACTTCATACTTTGCTACCTATCCCTTGAGGGGATGAGAATGAGATCCTCTTACCCACATTTTTTCGATATTTGGCTTTAAATCATCTACTTCCTAATGGTATTTCACTTCTTACCACACAATCAAATATATTAATTTTTATGATATTTAATTACTATAAAAATAAAAAATATTAGATATAATGTACTCTTAATTAGTATTTATAAACAAAAATCTAATTCTTATAAATTAATCAACAAACTTTAATCATAAATGTTAACTAAACATAAATACACAAGCTATAATATAACCTAATTTATTGTAGTAAATATTTCGTTCAACTTGTAAAATTAACCTACATCATAATCATTTACAATTTTACAAAAAAATGTGCAATTTTGGAAATATAATAGAGAGTGGAGCAGAGGATTTATGCAAATAACTAAAGAAGTTCTTCATGGAATCTTCACAAAACAACTTCAAATTGATTAAAATGGGGTACTCAGAATCATAAGTATTTGGTTGGAAATAATAGGATTCGGGGGAAGAGATTGAATTCGTGTATTTTTCTCATATGTTCAATCCACCCCTTTCACCTATTAAAAACATATTCTTGGGATATTTCATTAAAAAATGATAAAGTAATCACCGACCGTGATTATCGGATTAAAAACGCAACGAAACTACAAGTTGCTGCTTTTATCATAAAAAGCATGCATAATTTGTTTGTGCAAGTGTGCGTACTTGCTGAATTATATATATAGCGCGCATTGAAAGGATTAAAGGAGGAGGATTCAGAAAAGGAATAACTCTATAGCTGAAATAATTTCAATATGGTTAAAAATATAATAAAATTGTTGCAAGATAAAAGAGTAGTGATAAATTAATATTGGGATGTCCACATCAAAGGGAGGCCATAATATTTGCAAGTTGTAGAGATGACGGAACCTAATTACAAGGGTTAGTTGGGAGTTTAAATGCATTTATTTCCTCCAACAATACACCCCCTACCCCTAATCATGTACAAAACATAATTTACCTTCCAAGGTTGCAGTCCATATTTATGAAATCATCTTTCAACCGTATTGCATCCATACACATTAATAACTCATTATCCTACGTAAACATAATTACTTCTAGCGGTAGAAACCGAAACATATATATATATTATAAAAGCGAGGGTTCTATTAATATGATACATATGTGGAGCTTCCGTCAAACTCATTAAACACCTTTCAACTCATTTACTTAGCCATTTTAGTTCTTTTATTTGCTACTCAAATGATAAACATGTATGGACTCCTTTTGAATGTAAATATGATCTTTCATTCGTTAATTGTGCCTTTAATTTTCTATTTTGTTAGATTATCATTTAGCAAGCCTTGACCTCGACCTACCGTTCTTCCTTGAAATTTTGTGGAGCAATAGTACTAGCCACCAAAAGCAAGGTTGCCAGCTCATTAAATATTCTATCAATTAATCAAACAATTTGTATAAACATAATAAAGATAAATAATTCATGTTGTTGTGTATCAAAATCTATATCAAAATCTTAGTAGTCGATCTTGAATCTCAAACGGCTAAAAGACTTTCGAGACCTTCTCGAGGGGGTCCCCCACCCGAAGTCCTAATCCAGGAAGAGACGCCCTCGAG
>AYJT01072302.1:0-15732 GCA_001278415.1 Ocimum tenuiflorum
ATACTTTAAAAACAAAAATCATAAGATCCTTTTATACTAAAAATTAAGCATCAGTTCACTTTTTGCTTGAGAGTTGGCTCTACTCTTTCCCGACCCGTGCTCTGATCAAAAGATTAAAAGCCATCATTGTTTTTTTTTGGGTATTCATACCTGGAGTATTCACCGCCGAGACTAATTTCCTCGCTATGTTGCAGGCACCTCAAAAGGATGGGATAGCTGACCCCAAGATTTAACGCTGCTGCATGCACAAGGCATAATTCGAACACCTGACCTTGCTTAAGCATGGATTAATCCCTATCACTGAACCACACGCTTTGGGTTAAAGGCCATCATTATTAGTTAATTACACGGACGTTATTGCATTTTAGCTCTTATCGTACGTAGTCCAATTTTCTTTTAATCGCAAAAAAATTTAATTGCTTTTAATCCAGTAGATTGAGTATTAGGTAGAAATCTTGCATGTTTTGAGATTTTTTAATTGTAAGGCCCTTGTCATACATAAATAGAAGTAAAATCTTGCACATTTTGAGATTATATAATTGTATAAATTTCTTTTTGTACCTCAATATTTATTTTCAATGCACTGCGATTACCTGATTCATTTTATTCTTTATGTGACTTTTTAATTCGTAGAAGTTCATTTTGGTTTTAGTTACAATTTATTTGCACCTTTTTTTTTTCGTTTACATGATATTCCGAAGGGGTTTAATAAGACATAAATTTGTCGATAGGTTACATCATTTTTATCATGCTTTTCTTATTTTTGCCATTTATTTGGCATTTTCCGTTAGTCTGTGATTTTAGAATAGTTTAATTGTATTTCATTTTTTTTTCTTCATTCATAAAGAATTACTTCGGTTAAATAAGCAATAACACAATTTATTTAAATATGTCGACAAATGTACTAGTGATTTATATACATATTTATATATAAATTAATCTCTTTCTCAAAATTTTTTCCTCAGCGACACATTTTAGCAATTCATCATTTTCTTTTCCTTCCAATTATTGAAGTTCCACGTATAATGCAATCACCAAATTGTCACTTTCTAATAGCAAATAAGCCAAATATTAGTTGTGTCAATTTTCATTAATATTTCTAGCACTATTCGTGCGTGTCCTTTTTTTAAATATGTTGATTATAATTGATTTAAAATGAGTATATTATAGGTCCAATCAAATCATTGCCTTAACATGTACAGATGAAACTAATCAATTAAAAGGTATATTAAACTATTGGTTTCATTATACGTGTCAATTGTAAATATGTGGCTAATAAAAAGTATTTGTTGTTGATTAATTATTAACTTCGCATTTTTGTCTTCTACTTACATAAAAGAAAAGAAAAAAAGGTCTTATTTCACTGATATCCTATACTTTATATTCAAACGCAATTCTTTTCAGCATTAGTTGATGCAAAACTTCGTTGTTGAAAAAACGAAAGTTATTTAATATAATTATTCCATAATTACACGAATTTATAATCAAATAATAGATTTTGTTGATTTAAAGTGATAATTATAAAAATCTGAATCATGCAAGTATTATCCATGGTTATGATTGGGTGCGTGAATTATACAGACGAAATGCAGTTTTGGTTTTAGTATTTGACATTTTGGTTTAAAAAAATATGGTTAAATATTTGCACATATTTAAAGACACTTTAAATATGTTAGTACACATTTTACGAAAACTCAATTTATCACGACGTAATTTGCCCACGTTTCCTTTGATTTGTATTTTCTTCCATAAACATATGAAATATGAATTTTTATCTGATATATATCATGTGAAAATAAATTAAATCGAGTGAAATGTGATCGTTTAAAATTTCTTAATAATTTTAGAGAAGAAACAAAAACAAAGGATGAAAATTATCCAAATTAATCCTAAGTGCACTTTATCTTATTTGTGAGAAGAAATATTAAATCAAATTTCAGCCCTTGAATCTTAGAATCGTGCGGCTATTATCTTTACTAATTTATCACCTAATAAATGCTTATTGTTTGAGTACATGTCTCCTATATATCAAACTATTCGATCAAGATATTTCCAAACATGATGTACCAATCCTTGTTACCAATAACTTTATTTTATTAAAGAGGGAAATGATAAAAAACAAGAACCTAACGGTACGTAGGAATTAGAAACCAGCTACAACCACCAACTTTAAGATTGGATAGTTGATATTTTGGTAAAAAAAATGTGGTGACTTTTTATAATTTTCGTAAATTATTAAAGCATTTTAGTTGAATTTGAAAAATATTTCACTAAAATTAAGAAATTTGAAAAAAGTATTTTTCTTTTTAATTCAAAATATTTGTTTTTGTTTAAACGAAATTGATTTCTAGCATTATCAGTTGTCTCCAAAAATCTCACTGTTAAAAGGGATTATTTCTTCTTTTAAAAAAAAGGGGGGATTATTTCTAACCTCACCATTTTTTTTAAACTTTAGCTATTTCAGTTATAGCTAGAAAAGCATAATTTGAGCTATACAAAATATAGGTGTAATCGAACCGAATCGAGACGAGTAGTTTTGTGCTCAAATTTGACTCATTTAAATCAAGTCGAGTTTCAAGCTTTATTACTGAATACTTGGATATTCACGAACCTAAACGGGCCTTAACGAACTTTATAAATATAGATTTAAGTACAAAGTATTATATTTACTCAAACTCATTGTTTTCTTGTAAACAAAGTTAATCAAAAGATTTATTACACTTATCACTGTCTAAAGAAAAAAAATAAAATTTTTACAAGATTAATAATTTTACATTTCTAACTATATTTGGCAAACGAGCTTGTTCACGAGCTTCGAGTCGAATACTACAGAGTTCAAGTTTGACTCATTTAGTTAACGAGCTTCACCAAAAAAGCTCGAACGAGTTTTTATCGAGTTGAGATCCGAGTAGCTGCAAAGATAGTTCTAACAGCAAAATTTGGGAGGTAAATTTTTTTTTTTCGAAATAAAAAAGAAGAAATCTCTAACTAATCGATGGCGTGGAAGGTCACAAATGGAAAAATAGTTAACAAAAGAAAACAAGATTAAAAAAATTATCCAAAGAAAGATTTAATTTGGTGATTAAATTAAGCAACCGACCAAGGGCCCATTTTTCATAATCATGATTGAGAATTTTTGTATATATAGTTAATAATAGTGAATGGTGAATGTGACATTATCACATGACCCAATCACCTAACTAGAAACTTCAACTGCCAATATTATATGTCATCCAATGATTTGTGCTACGTTTTCTTGCTTTATCTCATTCATTGCCTAACCATATTCATCATTAATTAACAAAAAAACAAAATAAAAAGTTCCCTATTTTCAATTTAAAATTTGTGAACAAAAGAAAATTAAAAGGTCTCCTTTTCCCCTCTATCAATCAAATCAAAAGCATATATAAATAATGTGTGTTTGTATCATTATTTGAGCAATTCAGACGCGGAAACAGATCCCCTACTGTGCACAACTTAACAGTAGCACTAATTAATATTAATTTCAATGAAATAAAATATATCAAAAAAGTCATTAAAATAAATGAAAGAGTCGTCTAGTCAATCTCTACAAACCCTTTTCAAATAAAAGGAGGAGAAAAAATGTATTTTTTCAGCACATAGGTTTTGTTATATATATATATATATATATATAAGATGAAATTAAATCCTTTTGAGAAGTAATATAGGATAATTGGATTTATCAAATACCCCAACCCCCTATACTGGAATGTAATACATAAATAAAATGGACTCATATTAAATGTGTTAATAAAATCTACGAGTTCCTTCAATTTTTTATTTTTTTGAATGCATCGACTTCTATTAGCACTGCAAAACAAAATTACAATACACACATGTAGATAAAAGAAGATTATTTTTCAAAAAATTGACCATCATATCTCATTCTTTTATAATTTTATTTACAGATGCTTGCGATAGAACTTGTGATGCGATTTTGTGATAGATGATTTAATTTATGATTTGAGATATGATGGTCTATAACTAATTACTTTCAACCGTTATTTATTGAAGTTTTGTGATAAACCTTAGACGAAGTGGTTGGTTTATGTTTATTATTCTAGAACATTTCTTAGCTATTAAGTGTCAATTAATAAAGAGGGATTCGAATATTTTTTAAGGGATAGATCACCAAAGTTGAATTGAAATTTAATCTCTTTGACAATCAATTCGATTCATTTTTTTGAAATTTTGTAAATATTCTTTTGGGGTCTGTATCTATCCCATAATAATCATAATCAGAGATTTACTAGGTATAGGGATATTTATTCGGTCCGGATCCCCGACTACATTCTATCTATACTCTTTAGTTTTAATTTCGATTTTTTATGCTTTGGTTAAGTCTTATAGTTGTTAAGTATTATTTATTATACCTAATTAGATCATATATTGATTATTAGAATATGAATGTAAAATAATCAATTTCAATAGACGGTTAACTATACCCTAACTGAATTGAACTAATAATTAAAGTGTGAAAACTAAAATTAAAAGAAAATATTAAATAAAAGTAACAGAAATATGAAAATGAAACGGGGATCTGTTTATAAATTTTGGATTATGACTATATTAGAGAAAACTCAAAAATAATTTAAAAATATGTGTATTATACACTTGTTTTGTAATTATACTTTAGTAATTTGATAAACACACCTTGTTTGGTCTCATTGGATGCTTTCCTTTTTCTTATTTTATTAAATTTGTACTATATATGATTAGGTTTTTATATGTATGACTATTTGAATGCTAAGACCTACATATATAATGGACACCTAAGGTGATCAAAAAGTTTTTCAATAAATTAATTATATTAATTTTTAATTTTATAAGGACAGTCAATCACGTCCTTGATCATCAGAATTTTCTCGTGGAAAATATTAGAGGTTATTTTGGATTTATGTACAAATCCAATTTTTATGTTTCTTTATGAAAATTCCTTTTATTGGGGGTGGGGTTCTACTTAAAATTTGTGGGTTTTGGTTTGAAAAAAGAATTTAATAAAGTGGTGGGCCGAACATATGATGATCATATACGATTGGGGAAAAAAGGGATTTTAAATGAGTATATGATATATAATGCAACAAACATGTTTTATAAGGTTAAAAAAAAAACTGAAGTAATAAATTATCTCTTCGATAATCTTTAATTTACCATATCATTTCTTTAATTAAAATTATTAAATAAATAATATAAGTAAAGAATTACCATGAGAGACAATATAGTTCTTCAATTCTTTTATATATATATATATATATATATTATCAATGTGTACCTGCTTTTTCTAATTACATATAATATAGGGAGATCACATGTCGTATAACGTCCCACGTTAGTAATGCTTAATGCTTTATATATGTATAAACGGATCTGATAGACACCTCCATCAACTTGAATTAACCATTTCAACAAAATTAATCTGATAGGCACCTCCATCAATTTGAATTAACCATCTCGATAAAACAAGATTGAATGTCCAAGTATTCCATATCTGTACATTAATACATACACACCATCGATAGTGACTAATCCTTTATTCTCAATATATATGATGATGATTACCACTAATTTCCTTCATGATTGAGTATATGTTTCAAAACTTACAAGAAAATTACATGAAATTAAAGCCTCAAAGATAAAGTTTTTCTTTTTTTTTTTTTAGATGGAGTTAACAGCACTATCTTGAAAGCAATCCACATGCATGACATGACCATTGTAAAGTGAAGAATCAAATCAAAGAATGGAAAAAATTTTGTGATCCCATTTCAAAGATTTTGAATGTGACAGTCCTACCCCTATCTTTATCTAATTTGTGAGACCAGATCATTTTCCATGGACAACTTGTGCTTTTAGACCAAAAAGAGCAACTCCCCACTTATTTAATGTGATTTTGCTTCATCATTCTTGAATTTTTATGGGTGAAAGACATTGAATTTTGTTCAGATTTAGGCTCCCTACGTGTAAACTATTTTCATACAAATACTATTAACCTAATCATTACCCGAAAATCTTATCGAACTTAGGGTTACGAAGGGTTTCGTTTGGTCGGGAAGTAGCTTCGGCTACTTCAGCTAAAGTTTCGGTCAGTTCTTTCAGGTTTGGTTCTACCCGAATCGACTAGAACCTTACTATTATCCATTAACTTTTATTTGTTATACTTGTAATTATATCGCCAACATAATAATTTTTAGTTTCGAAATTCCCTATACCCTCACTTTTGTTATTTAAATTTTTATCACATTATTTTGTTTTGTGTGTTTAGGTAATTCGTTAAAAGAATAAAAAAATTACATATTCGTTCGAAATTGAAACCGAAGTTTTGGTTCAATTCAGTTAAATTGAATTTTTTTTTTTTTTCTGAATTGGGGGATTTGAGGTGGGGGTGGGGGGACTCCAACACTCATCTTTAATCTACTTAAATGTGAGAAATGTCAACTCCTTTAAACACGAATGACTCAGTTAAATTGAGTATAAACAGTCAGTTTTTGAACTTTATTTTGAGAAATTTTAGACTTGTATCAATTCGGAGGGTCAAGTATTCGTAAATGGGGTTTAAATAAATGTCTAAATTGGAGATAGATGGGCACTTTTTGGTGAATTGAAAAGTCGATGACAGCTTCCTATGTGGTGAAGATAAGGTTGAATTAAATCATCTGAGATTATTGATTTCAGCCATGCACACGTAATGAGATGTGATATGATAAATTTCATGCCTTTGAGAAACTTAACAATTAAGTTAGTTGACTCAAATTTTTGTTTTTATTTAACTTCAATAATATGTTGTTGTCACTTTTAAATGTGCGATCCATACCAACACAGGTCATCATCATGTATACATACTTATGATAATAATGAATCTACCTACAAAATTGCATTTCTATTAAAGAAAAAAAGTTACTTCATAAAAAATTCAATTATACTGTTAAATATTGATCAAGATTGACCGAAAAAAGTAAGATTTCATCTACTTTTACAAGTCAATTCTACGAGGGCTAATCGAGCCATAATTCTATTTCCAATGTAGTATGGGCGTCCACGCAGTAATACAAGAGTAGATCTGTTATTATATCGTCTAAATAATTTAAACGGATCGATCTATTTATTTGATCCAATTCTTATTATATTTATTTGGGTTTGGATTAGAGGGATAATTTATTTAAACATGTGTAAATCATTCAAGCAGACTAACACAAGTTTTTGTCGTTATACAATAATAACTGTATTTGATATTGGTTGTAATAAGCCGTTTGCGATATAATTTTGCACAAAAACGAGGAAAAATGGTTGTATAATAATAGCATCCCCGACATCGACTTTTTTTTTCCTTCTTTTTGAGTTGGGGGATGGGAGAGTTAGAATTCGAACTCTAAACATCTCTCATTTGGAGGGTCTTTACACATGATTGACAATTTGTGTAAAGATTTTCCTTTTTAAACTGGCAATTTGTGATATAGTTTTACACGATGGTAAATATTAATTGTTATTAGGAAATAAAGTTACTAGCTAATGCTCCAAACAAAAATTAGAAATGCCAAATTAATGAACTTAGGTGGCGTATGGTTTTGGAGTTTGGAATGGATGAATGGAATGAAATCCAAAACAAATTGTTTGGTTGGTAATTTTGGAATTGATATTTGAGAATGATTCCCAAATATTGGGAATCGACCAAACCCTTTTAACTTGATGGGTTTCATTCTCAAATCCATAATCATTCCCTCTACTATCAAACTCATACTCATAGTGATTTCCGATAGTTAAACCAAACGCACCTTAAAATCCTGCAATCCCTTGCAAAAAAAAAAAAAAGTTATTTAATTAATTAGTTTGCATAAAACTCATCTCTATAAAAGAAATTAATTTCAACATACAAAGTCATTTAAGAAGCAACTCATTGAGTCATGAGGCATAGTTTATGAGTGGGACAATACATAAAATGGTATGTGCTACACGTGGTCATGGTATTTTACTTTCCTTATTAATCAAACATTGGTATATAGCTTCCCTAAAAAATATGGTATTATTAAGTGTGCAATCAAAACTCTACATCAACATAAAATGATGTAATGTTTTTATGATTGTCTTAGTAGGGGCTGTGATTTGTATATATAGTGATTGAATGCTATATGTGTGTATATGTGTGTGTTGTGCATATAATTAGCCTAATATTGACATATAACTAGAAATTTACGAATACGACACGAATTCATGCAATAATCGGTTTGTGTTGAGCCACACATGGGATTCAAATCCTCAATAGTTTGTTTCCATTGTGATAAGCAAGAGCCTATGGCCAAATGAGCAACTTCAATTCAAACATGTTAGACAATGAAGATGCCACAAACGGGAGCAGTAATACATTTGATAAGTCGGGATGGATGAACGATGTCACAAACCGGAATGAAAAATCAATTTGATAAGCCAATAAATAATTTCTCGATAAAAGTGAGACGGAATTCCAAATTAATCTCTTAAGAGGGAAAAACCTCACAAAATTTTATAGATTCTGAACAAAGTAGAAAACTATGTTATATCTAATAAACCAGGATATCAAACAACCATAAATCCAATCTAGAACCAAATAAATAAAATATATAAAACATATAAATGTAGAAAACCCTAATCTCGACAACGTGGCCCAGACACCACAAACTAAATTACTAAAAATAGGCAAAATCTAGCGTTAGACTGCCTAAACGATTTAAGCGGATTTAAATAGTTCAATTTCACTAATCCAAACTCATACCGTCTTGGATCCTAAACTCAAATCCATGTATACCATGAATCTTAAATGATTTAGGCGGTCTAACGAGACTCCTAAATATATTGAATTAACGACCCACCCATGGGCGGTTTTACATTCGGGCTCACGAGGTCGATCGATGCCACGGCAAATCGAGAATTTCTTTAGTAGGGATATTTGATCGGAAATTCTATGTGATAATTGGAGTGTTATTTATATTATTTGAGCTCCACCACGGATAAAAAATCTTTCAAATGTAATATTCAATTTGAAGTCCCCACAACATTCAACTTCTAGATCCGCCGGTGAACCCCACCCAACCCCAAGGATAAAATATCCATTTAACTTTATCAAATTGAATTACACAAGAATCCCATACGGCCACACTAAAAGATTATATATATATATACATAATTTATGAGGAAAAGTATATTCCTAAAAGGCAAAGACCTAATGGATATTAATTTTCCCACAAAAATATTTGGGTCAAAAATAGAGATGATCATGTTTTGGCGACAACATAGTCATATGTACTAGGTGGTGGTTGTGTTCCCACCTAAACCAATATATATATTTATCGTGATATTTAAATTAGTGAACCAAATATCACAGCAAGAAATCTCCACCAAGAATTGCCATTTTCAACACGCCATTATATTTCTAATCATTTGGATTTTGAATTAAATTACACCCTTTATTTAATTATGGCGTTGAAACAAACAAAAAAAAAAAAACTAAAAGAAATTAAATAAATCAAAGATTTGTTTGACCCATATGTGCAACACGGTTTCAAGATTTCCTCAAAAGGAAATCATTCTTATTTGTGACAACCACATGAAGAATCTATCCAAGATCTTATTGAGAAATTAGGTGCACTCATTTTGACTATCATTGTGTTAATAGTGTGTGTATTACTTTGGAGAAGTCATGATATATAGTGCTAAATAGATATGCCATGTTCAATCCAATTGTTGGTGATCTTAGCATTAATTGACAATTTATGAGCTCATGACATTTTGTTAGAGTCAGCTCGTTATCGTGTCGTCGTTCTTTTTTATGACTCGATCAGATAAGATTAAAGCTGTATCTGATCAGTTAAGGGCGGATTTGTACGAACACGGATTAAGCTTAACGATGAAAGTGGCGTGGACACAGAAATAACGTGATTTTCTTGAACTGACACGACACAATAAGATTCTACAAGAATGTTGAGTACTAAGTTGGTATGTTGAGGAAAAATGAATATGGATCTATAAATCTTGTTAACAGATTATTAGCAAATCGTCCTTGTTTGATTTGGATTCAATATGATATTTATAAGGTGTCGTAAATTCATCGATGTGGTAAGAATATGTGTCTGATAATTCGTGTCAAAACATGAAATATATTATTGTATAAAAAAAAACAATTAATAGCAAGACACTTGACTTTGTGGAGGAGAATTGTCAATTTAATTAGGACCTGAAAAATGGTTGTATATGTAAAAATTGAAAAATGATTCCATCCTCAAATTTCACTTCAGAGTCTTATAATTATCTTTTTCATGTTCTAGATCGATGATTTTTTTTTTTTTTGCGTTTATTATTATTTTGTCATTTTTAAATACCCCCACTATGATAAATAGTATAGGAATTTTATTGGAAGATTGGGTCTCATTTCAAATATTTAAATATATTTAAAACATAGATTTAGAAAGAAAAAGAAAATGACTTTGGCAGTCTACCTAAACACGGTTAACTCAGACTTTTCAGCACTTTACAAAACACTAATATAGTAATCATTAGTGATTGATTAGATTATCCACCAAGATTAATGTTCCAACTGCAAAAACTAAACTTCAAAAAAGAAAAAAAAAAACTTATTTAGTCGTTGAAGTAGGCAATAGCGTGTTAATTAGGTGATTTTTATAATTATTTTTTTCAATCCATTTAAAAAAAAAATATTGCTGCCCACGTATACTATCATCATGTGATTGGATTAAATTCGTCATCCGAAATATATTATCTTCATCCACATGCAATCATATACATAATTAATATTATAATATAATATAATATCCGAATGGATGGATGATTATACTCTATTGCTAAAATAATTGTGTACGGAAACAAATCTTTTGATTATAATATTTAGGCGAATCTAAATAGTTTATTTCCACCAATTCAAATTTATACCCGTCTTGGATCTCAAATTTAAATTTATAATTTATACGAATTTTAAACTTAAATCCACCAAAACAATTTAGGCGGCCTAACCGAAGATATCATCTTTGATTATATTAATAAGAAGAAATTTTGGATTTCGACAACAAAAGTTCAACTTTAGTGCTTCGTCGAAATTTCCTAATTTTTCCCACTTAAGTTTAGAAAAAATTGCAGTCAACGCCCACAATCTACATCTGCAATTTTATAATTATTAGAAGTGATTAATTATAAAAATTTATAATGGTCCATTATCTAAAATTTCTACATTTTTTTCAATCATGTTAAGCATTCAGATTGGTTCTTGTAGATACGATAAATTTATGCATATTTGATAAATTGATATGCATACTTTAAGGGGAGGCCACTCAGATGATCAAATCTTAATTAAAAAAGAAATCATTACTTTCAGGGGAGTGATAAAAAAATAAAAACTAGCCACGATTATTTTTAGCAGTTCAATCCTCAGTCAACATAATAAATAATTTAATGACATGATGCAATCTATAGTTTATTTAGTAGATTGTATTTAGTATGTGAGAATACGATTGAGATCCCCTATTATATGATTGTGTTACACTGTATTGATACATGTATTAATTAATGGCGATATATAATAGTTTTAATAAAGAAATATTTTATCCTGATTTTTTCACCATTAGTTAGTACACGTGCAAATCACTCAAGCAGTGTAACACAATGTGTATACTATTATAAAAAAATCTCAACGAGTGAGAATAAGCTAAAACCTATCTCAAGGAATGATTTTGGAAATTCGAATGATCGAGATATATTTATATTTAAAAATGCACTTCGGGCGAACTAAAACAATATATTATTCAAACTAATTAAAATCTATTTTACTTGAGTTGAAAAACAAAAAGACTAAAATCAAATTCAGCTTAAATTAAGAAAACATCATACTTTCTATTTTTAAAAATTTAGGGATTGGATGCTTTTTCAAAAACAAACGAACCTCAAATATTTAAATATGCAAAATTAACGGTTGAGATTGATTTTTTTGTTTATGTTTTTTTTTTTCCTACATGTACTAAAATACAAACCAAGTAGAGCAACTAGAAAACGTGGATTGCATCATCCTTACCATCTTATCTTGTTTTATTTTCTATATATAAGAAAAATTAGTCACGTAAATATACCAAAGCATGAATTTTTATATATTTTTTTCTTGCTTCAAGTCTGTCTATCTAGAGGGTGTTTTTCTGTATAAATTGACCAATCTATTATTTTATTAGATTGAAATAGTCATATAAATCAAGAACCACAGCTAATCAATTTCACTAGATTGGATGAATCATTACCAACCTCACAATATAAATAACAAAAAAGAAACAATAAATAATATATCATTTTGAAATCCTCAATTTCCATTTATGTTGGAATCATTCCTCCTCATTAACTTAGCTTAAATATAATTATGATATTCTAAATTTTCATTAGAACCAGTTTACCCTGAAACCCTTTTACATTCTTCATCAACTTCTTATTGAATGAAACTTGACAGTATTTTCTTAGTAATAACAAAAAAAGAAAAGGTATTTTTAAAGAGAAATAAAGAGAATGAAGTGCGAAAAAATGAAAGAAAATAATCATTTAAAATATAAGATAATGCTATTCCATTTCTAATTTTGAACGTATAGGTTTTTAATGCTTTCAACCTCACATTTTTTAATCTGTATAACTACGATAATATGGGAAAAAAATTGGAAATTTGAAAAATGACAATTTTCAGATAACAAATCACCAAATTTCACGAAATAAAGATGCATACAATAAATAAAAATGTTTGTCATCAAGGGCAGTACAATCATAATTTGGGCATGCCCAAGAGATACAAAAAAGGGGACCGCACGTTGCATGGTATCCGGTGCGCCCCCGACGGCCCTTGAAAATCCGGAGGACCGAGTATCATTCGCACCCGATCGTGCTCATAACATCAGGTCTCCAAGGTGAACAGCCTCTGGCCGATGGAACAATGTAGGAGAGGGAAGTCGGCAAAATGGATCTGTAACTTCGGAAAATCACCAAATTTCAAGTACAAGGAATATGCAAACAAGTTAAATGGACTTTTTATAAAAGAAAAGTTAAGTGGGCTTTTCCTAGTGGGCTAAAAAGATTCAAATTGTAGTTTTTATCAAGGGAAATCCAAATTAAAATTACAAGTATAATTTTTTTGAAAAAAAAAATTATATATCTGTAATTGAGTTTCTGAATGCTAGGGTAGGAATAGATCAATGTTTTGTCCATGGTCTGACCTACATTTTGTTGTGGAGGATATATGATTCCTGGACTTGACTTGGATTGTAGCACATATTATTCGGTCAGAATTCCCTGTTACATAACGACGATATACATTGTGTTACATTATTTTGATTATTGACAGATGTACAGATCAATTACTTGAGAAAAAAATCTATGAGAATTTATTTTAAATAGATCTGCTTGACAACAATGTTTCAGATCTTCTTCGCACTTATGAACTTATCTCCGATGAGTTTTCTCTTTTAGAATTCTTTTGAAGCACCGAGACATTTATACAGATTTGGATCCTCCGATGTACCATACAAGCAGCAAATGACGTGCTTTTGATCTCACCATTAAAATAATAATAAAAAAGAATAAAAGAATGAAGAAGTAAAATAAATATATGTGGTTAGATGATAACTCCCTTTATGTACATTGCATTTGTGCACACAGATTATCTAAATCCACATTTATATATGTTATTAAAAAATACAAAAATACATGTATTTATTTAACTATATAAGTATATTTTAAAAACTGAAAAATAGGCACTATATTGGTGGCCAGGCCCAATTACTAAAGGCCCAATCTTGTAATAATATTAATTAATTAATTGGAATTCTGAACGGGCTTGAAAGTCTCGTACTTTCTGAATTTGAATCTGAATTTCAGTTCCGGGAAACCACCGCCTCTTCTCATCCATCGCCCCCAAGCAAACCCTAGGGTTTTTCCCCTGCTATTTTGTTTTCAAGAAATTTCCCTAAATTTCTGCGCTCACCTTATTCCGTACAGAAAAAAATCGTCTTTTTTTCTCCATTTTGTTTTTTTTTTTTGTTTAATTTATCGATACACTATAGATCAAGCAGTTGTGATGGATTTCGGGCGTAAAAGAGGCAGACCTGACGCCGCTGGGAATGGAGGCTTCAAACGATCGAAGGAAGGTTAGAAATTTGTATTAATGGTTTCGTTTTTGAATCAAGTAATTCTTCGTTGTTTCGTTTTCACACCGAATTTATTCTTTTCGATTCGTGTTTTTTTTTCCTGATTTTTCCTATTTCTGTGGAGGCTTGGTGCTTATTTTTTGAAAAAAAAAAATCGATGCCGTAAGATAGCGCATAATAGTTTCTTGTCGAATTGTGACGAACACAGTGCGAAAGAGTGAATTTTTGAATTGTTTTCATTCAAAAGGAATATTTGGCAATGTCAGCTATAATTTCATGTTAATATAACATTAGAAAAAAATATCAATCTGAATGGGTTAGCTGTGTAGAATATTCTTGAAAGTATTGGTCCTTTTCATCGACGAGTGTTCTATTTTTTAGGTTGTTTATCACCTTAATTATCGAATATGCATGTTTATTGAGTATCTTGAAGTTATTCTAAATTCATTAGAAAACTAATGTTCTGGTAAAATTGCCTTTTGTATGGGCATCATCAATTCATCACTGGTTGTGGATGTTCTTTAAGGATGGATGTAAATAGTCATTGAAGTTTGGAATATTATTAACTGAAGAAAGAAATCAACTTTCTGGTACAGAAATGGACTCGTTTACAACTGGTGTAGGAAGCAAATCAAAGCCATGCACGAAGTTTTTCAGGTTATAATCTTAATCCATGTAACAACAAGCTTCTATTATCGAATTATAATTGTGTAAAACTTTTGAACACAAGAACGTGTGAATTCATAAGTTAACACAACCTTCCTTGAAAAGTTATAGCTTAAATCATTGTTTCCCACACATGTGAAAGGGCTTATGGAGAAGAAGAAGAAGAAAAGAATGTCAAACACACCATTTTATCTATTTGTTTGTGTGGGCAGGATTCATATATTTGTTTTCAAATGAATACTGGAAATCATTCATGTTGATTGACTGCACGCTGTAATAACACTGTATTATGATTGTAATGGACACTTCTCTGCATCTTGCTTCTCATTTGGATGTTTGCACTGTAAATGCAGCACGTCGGGGTGCTCTTTCGGCGACGCATGCCACTTTCAACATTACGTTCCTGGCTACAACGCACACACCCAGTTAGCAAACTTGGGCGGTAATAATCTTGGTGGAAGGAGTTCATCCATCTCCGATTCCCCTGCTCCGACCATGAAAACCAAGATATGCAACAGGATAAACACTCCTGAAGGATGCAGATACGGCGACAAATGCCACTTCGCCCACGGCGAGATGGAGCTCAACAAGCCAAATAACCCCAGTTTCGAAGATCAACGAATGAGAGGACCATCCCAACATGCTGTGGGAAACTTTGGCGCATCAGCAACTGCCAAAATCAGCATAGATGCCGCCTTTGCGGGCCCCATTATCGGGAAAAACGGTGCCAACTCCAAACAAATCTGTCGGCAGACTGGCGTGAAGCTGTCGATAAAGGACCACGAGACAGACCCCAGCCAGAGGAACATCGAGCTTGAAGGGACATTTGATCAGATCAAGGAGGCTAGTTCGATGGTGCGCCATCTCATTATGAACTTGAACACTTCCTCGGGTCAGGGTC
>AYJT01072303.1:0-13874 GCA_001278415.1 Ocimum tenuiflorum
TCGGTCGAGGTGCTGCACCGAGCCATTTCAAGAAACGGCTGTGTGAGAAATTCTCGAAGGGATTGTGCACTTTTGGGGACAGATGCCATTTTGCTCACTCGGCTAGTGAGCTACGAAACTCGTTGGATTAGCAACTTTTGTGTAAAAGCTAGAGTAGTGCTTATCGGGGAAAGATACCTTTTTGTTGGAGGAAAAGATCATCAATTTTTCTTCATATATTTATGTCTATTATTGTTGTGATATTAAAGTGTGGGTTTTTCGATTGACCCTATATTATCCGATTCAAGCAAAAATCCCAGAAAAATATGATGAGAATTCATATTTTTGCTGCCTATAATGTTGGATTTGGAATGTGATATTTTAGTCCAAAATAAATCCAAATTTTGGGGGCGGATTGAATAATCAGATAGCGCTAGCCGAAGCTCAGTCGCTTCTAATCAAGTTTTGAGTCAAATCTTATTGTATTTGGTTATCTGTCGGGCTCCTCGGATAAAGATGGTTAGGATCAACCGGCTCATCCTCGGAATCTGAAAAGAAAACAGAGAAGGGATTCCCGATTCAGTCTCGGATCCGACACCGAGTTTTCATGAACCACACGCTGTTTACAGAGCCTTGAATGCCGGTTCAGTAAAGCATATTTAACTGTTATTGAAATAAATGAAAGAGTGTATTTTGATTATCGAAATTGATGAATACATTAGAAATTGTGGTGCATTTTTATTTAGTTTTATTTAGAGAACGAACTTGCTGCATATATATTTGACTGTTTCATGCCAGAAAGAGAACAGAATTTACAGTGATATGCAAAAATAAATTCTTAAGTTTTTACAGGCTAGCCCATAAATTGAATCAACCTGATTGGACAATCTTGTGTTGTACTAAATAATAATGGTTTACCAATTGGCAATAGTTGAGAATTGTTAGCTCCCTCTGCAACTACAAACAATACGAGGAAATGGCTAAAACCCATGTTTTTACCTTACTTTCTAAGCCAGGTTCCATCTGCAGTCCTCTCGAACACACGAGGCTCCTTCGACGGAAATGTTTCTCTCCATCCCGGGTGTCTGATCAAGTAGTCCCACTTCCTGAACAAACAAATAATCGCAAGAATTCAACACCAAAACTTCGCCTACCACCTTAGGATGCAAGTGGTTAAGCGTGTTTCCCATGTTCATTAGGTCATGGAATCGAGTTATAGTGGAGATAAGAAAACTTCTAGTTCAGGATATCAAAAAAATTGAGTGGATCTCCGAAAGATGAGCTTCATTCACACATGGATCTCCATGAACACAATTTTCTTGTCTAATACCGTGCTCTTTCAGAGCTAAAAGCATTCTCCTTTCCACAGTGTTTAAATTACTCAAACTTCGTAAACATAATACATCACATTGAAACTTTCTTCGTACCTTTTCAATTAAAATATCGAAAGATCGTATTCAGATAAATGAAAATATAAATGAAATAGACAAAATATTTACTTTTGTGCATATACAAGTTTTAGATTAAATTTAGTTATAATGAAAAATATGACAACATCTAATTGAAATGTAATAAAGCTTAACTGCGATTTTACAAACCCCTAAGTGGTATGTAATAAACATAACAAATACGGATGAACCTTAAATCAAAGAGAATGGAAAGAGCTCTAATTTGATATATTATCTGCATAATCTGGATTAAAAATGAGAGATTGAGAGTTATGGCCACTTAAAAATTAAGTTACTTACTCAATCACAACACGTTGATATCAACTATTTTGTCCTCATAATCCATTAGACGGTCTAACACATGTTTTTGTCAATAATGAAACATTATTATCGACCCGTGTTTACCTTTTTAAATGATCGACGAAATCCGGACCCTCAGTGGAAGGTGAAGTAGAACAAGAGAGCAATATCTCCTCATCAGAAAGGTTTTGCAGAGCCAGTGCAATGTGTTTTTGTCTTATGGTCCTTGAAAGAAAAAAAAAAAGAAGTAAATATTTTGATGGAAAAAATATGACATATTTCTCTGTGAAGAAGGTTCAAAAATCAACATGAAGAAATTATACCAAGCACATGGAGCAATAACAAACTGGTCTGTGCTAGTGTCATAAGTATCAAGTAACTTGCCCTTCCAGTTGGGATCCTCAAACGCTGCAGTCACTCGAATTCCGCGCACGATCTCGTCAGGGCATCTTGAACTTCTGTCAAAGCTTGCAGGGCTGATCGATCCGCTCGAGGTTTCCACCTGAGGCAACAAGAGTTGTGAACGGGTTAATTGCAGATTCTTGCACAACCTTCTACTCGTTTTGGAGTTAGAAACACACTTTGGATCTTGGCAAATTCAAACTTTTTGAAAATTTTGCAATTATAACATATTTTAAATATATAAATATTATAAGATAACTAGTTATGCCAACAAAGTAATTTTAAATATCAAATAAAGCAAAGTTAGAACAATTATTACTAAAACATCCTAAATAATTATTTCAAAGTTCATACAAAGATACCCCAAAATTTCCATTTTTAACTATTTTATTTTTAAGAAACACTAAAAAATAAAAAAAAATTCAGGGCTAGACAGCCTAGGCGGCCAATTAGCCTAATTTTTATAGCAATGGTTATAATTGCAAACTAGAAAAAAATGTGTTAAAAATTTGCAATTAAACCTTAAATAAAACTACACACGAAAAAGGGATGCTATAAATAAAAATAATGTGCCCGGGGACAAGTACACACCAAACAGAGTACAGCTCCAGAAAGGAAAAAGGGACCTGCTGAAAACATACAAGCCATATGCCACAATGAAATTAAATGCTCTCCATCAGCTAAAAAGAAAAAACAATGCTATTTTGAAAATTATCACCAAAAACACAGAGAAAAGAACCTGTGGAGAACCTTTGATCAAAAGAAAGAATATAAATTATGAGAAGTTGAAACTGACCACAAATCCATGGAAAATGGGGTATGCAATCCCTCCAGAATCCCTTCTGGTGTTATGCCAAAGCACATGCAGAGTTTGAATCTCAAATTTTTCACTCCTATTCATCAGAGCATCAACTATCTTTGCACACAAGGGATATGAATATCCTTCCGATTTGGTTCGATCTTTCGCAGCAGGATATGAATGCTGCATAAAAGTTCAAAATCTTGAATTCCCAGAAGCAAAATCTTTAAGAATTTACATGGAAAGCAGGGGAGTATGGCCAGACTTGAGATGAGATGTCATCAAACCCACCAATCAAATGCACCTGCCAAAGCATGATGGATTGATGTCGCACGAGTTAGGCCCTAAAATGGCACAAGAGTTATAATATGAAACAGAAATAAGTAGAAATTGTCATACATCTAACACAACATCAGAATCATGATCAGAAATTAAAGATAACATCTGGGTCAGACCACCATCAACAATTCTTGGTGAATCCATATGAGCGACGGATATCCTGAAAAGATCACAATTGCACTTGACATCCATTCCATAACTTTAAAACGTATCAGAAACACTCAGCATGTTTACACTTACATTCCACTTTTGCGATTTCTTATGGCAACGCCAACGCAAGTTGTTGCTTCATCAGTACCGACTAACTTGAAAGAAGGAAAATTTGCAAAGGTGCGAGTTATGAAAAGCAACAGAAAAGTTAGAGAGCATGCATCAGAAAAATCATGAAATATTTTGGCCACAAGAAGCAATGAGAATAATAACAATCAGGTTTCAAATTTGAGAGATTTTATCAAACGGAGAGCAGGAGAGTATCGATCTCTTGATAAAAAAAAACTTCTATGTTCCTTTTATATTTAGTTCAGATACAGCATTGGAAGCAATTCATAAAGTTGCATTAGGATTGCCGATTTGATTAAAGGTGAGCACTTGGGCAAAGGACGAAGACTCAACATAAAGTGATGTCTAAATCCACTGAAATGATTCAACAGTAACAACACCTTCAGAGCATGTTATAATTTAAATTTTAATCAGATTCGGACCAATAAGAAGAACATACATCCACAAGTTCTGGATCAACAGTGGCAAATTCCCTCTGGAAGATGTAGATCCAGTTACCAATTTTTGAATTCACTGGACCAGAGTTTCCCAAAAGAGATATTTTCTTCTCTGGCATAGCATTGAAGGAGTTTGATGCAGACACCAAAAGAGGATGCTCCATCAAAGCAATTAAAGTATCTGTGCCCTGCTCATGATTGAATTACTAAAAATTAACAACCAGACCATGGAAGAAGCCAAAGCTGCAGACAGATCAATAAAAATGTAACGACATTGTTCTAGAAAGAAACTAGTAGCATATATATCTTCTCTCGCTTGCTCACTTCTTATTTAAACAGAGTTCAACCAATACAAACAAACCCATTTCCACTAATATAGTGGGATATCCAACTAGCTCCATACATATAAAAGAAGATGGAATTTTATGATATCCTATCAGTTCATATCCAGGGACGATAAGATGGATTAAACTAATGAAATTTCAATGTAATATAGGAACATCAATGCAGACAAGTATGATTGCCTGAAATAGCCTATTCTACCAATAGGATGACATATATATGTATACACACACAAACATATGGATGCATGCATATGTATATTTATGCTTATTTTACCAGCTTTCCAGTAAGACCAACCTAATCAAGACAGAGCATCCTTGACAACCATGTTAAAGGAAGAGATAAAGGACCATTAATATCGTTATATTAGCATCATGGCACATTTCTTGCCTAATGTTTTCAAGATTGGATTTGTCAAAGGAAGCAATAATTTCCCTTCTTCATTGCCATTTGTTTAAAAGTTCATGTTTTCATTTCAACACTGTAGTCAATCATTTGCTTCTCGAAGTAGATCAACAATAGGGATCCGATACATCATCATTCTTTCCAGCAAAACCAACCTAATCTTGACAATATAGGATTTTAAAATGACAATAGAGAGCAGTCCTGGACTACCATGCTAAAGTAGAAGCCCCGGCGTTATGTCGTTATTTCAGCATCGTGGAGCAATTTTTTCCTAACATTTTAAAGATTGAATTTGTCTGAAAGAAGCAATACTATAATCAAGTTTGTTTAAAAGTTCAGCTTTTCATCTCAACACTATAATCAAGCATTTGCTTCTCCAAGTCCAAAACTTTCCAAAAATTATAGAATTCACCCCCATTTAAATACATACAACCCTAAACACAATAAATTTCCCTAGCCATCACCATCACACACACACACACTACACAGTGAAACAATCCCATAAACACCCACAAGACTGATTTTTTATATCACATAACGAATTAAAACGGCGGAATTCATCTATAATTCCGAACTCGCACGATCAAAATTGTCATTTCCTAACCTGTAATCATCGAGAAAAAGAGGAGCAAAAGAGGTGGAGAGATGAACACCTGCGATGAGTCATCGGAAGCAAATGGAACTCCGCCCACGTAAATCATGGCGGCTACTTTTTATCTTCTTCGCAGAGATGGTTGTTAAGTGCTATACATTCATCGTCGTGATCTGGGTTTTGAGTTTTATGGTCTTCGATTTGGGAGACTTTTTTGAGTCGCTCTCGCGGATCATGGAAATGAAATAATTCAAGTTGAATGTGAGCTTATGCTATATGTTTGAAGTTTTTCTTTAAAGGGTGAATTACACTAAGTTGTCGGTTGGTTTAACTCACTATGCGTATGAGTTTGAGAATGAAATTTACCAAGTTAAAAGTGTTTAGTTAATTCCCAAAAATTGCTGATCAAACAACTTGTTTTGGGTCATTCTATTCCCTCATTCCAAACCTACCAACCAAACGCCACCTAGAATAAATACAAGAGAGAGAGACAAAGAGAGTTATGAGAAATTGTTTATTTATAATTTTTTTTAATCGAGAAGAGAGAAAAAAAAATAAAAATAATTATAAATGTATTTTTGAGGGAATTCATTTTTTAAAAAAAAATGTGAAGTACATTTTTCAGCAGAGATGGCTCCGCTCGTGTTTTGTTCTGAAAAAGGTGAAATGCCTTAAAAAAAGTTATCATAAGTCATTTGTTTACGTTTTTAAGTTAAAAAGAGAGATAAAAAAAATAAAGATGAATTTTTGAAAGGCACCTGTTTGGAAGAAAAACGTAAACAAATGAATATGTTGGAATTTGAGTTAGTTTTATTGATTGTTCATAAACAACGTTGGCACTTGTTTATGTCAATAATGAATTAGTATATGTAATGTAAACATTACCTTTACAGAGTTTTATAATAATAAATATTCAATTATAATTCAAATAATATATATTTTTTTCAAAAGTAATACAAATTATTCAAAATTTTAGATAAATGTACAAAATTATCAAAATTTTTCAGCACCAAAATATCAAGTCAACATGATTGTCGAAATTATGATATGGATGCTTTCTTGATTTTCAATTTTCTGGTTAATTTGATAACCATTTGGCTCGTTCAAGCTTTTAACTTTGTGGTAGGATCAAGATCTCCCACTTGCTAATATTCTATTTAAATTCTTTGTACTCTTTATCAATCATTTTTACTCCTCCATTCGAAATTAATTCAATAAAAAAAATAAAAAATGCACTACATATATACCAAGTAGAGCTACTCGAGTATGTCTTGGCTTCAAAATTCAAAATTCCCAACCTAATAAGCTTAGGTATATCAATCCATTGTAGTATATAAATAAAATTTAAACTTCTCCAATTCAAAATCAAAGCTTGAAAAATCTAAATTAAGACTGAGTCGAACTCGAGCTTTCATTTTCTCTTTAACATGACAATTCTTTAAACAAATTCAATTACTACAAACCCTTCAAAAAAAGATCCACTTGCAAACATCTACAACCATTCAACATCATCACTTGTGGCATGCAGCATCCACCACACAATATCCGACGCGATTAACCAGGAATGCAGATCACCAATAGCTAGCCCGAAAAAGGTCTAAGAAACGCCGGACAAGAGTCCCATTAAACCGATATAAACACTATGCCTTTGGCTATTATTCGACGATAATAACAACAGGGCGTGTTCTCAATGCCAAAAATGAAATAAGAGAAGCTAAACCTCGACATGAACACAATTTTTTACATGAACTACACCTTAATGACAACTGTTAATCAACATATACGCACGCTATCACTATCCAGTTAATGAAGGGCAACTCAGCCCGCTATGGCTTTCGCCTAAACTACAATGAACCAATGTTAGGAAACTTACATGAATTATGGCATTATACAACAAACTCCTAACATCAAACTGGAATTTCACCATATTGATGCACGACAGTTAGAAACAGACCTTTGTCACCACCACTAATTAGCCATTCACTATATCTTTCTGTCCGTCTAGCCAATGATTTTAATGATGTTTGTCAATCCATTGCTTGAGCATGTAAAAAGCGGCCACCCTCATCTGTCAAGACATATTAGAAAGATAAATAAGTACAACAATGTATAACTGCAAAAGGCGAATGTATATGCTGAAACAGATAAAAGTACCACTTTCACCATCAGATAAGTCACCAAGCCTTGCAATTGCATCAGTAAGAGCTTGTTCATGCTCCTGTTTTTCCAAAGGTTTAAAGTCGAGCATGTCTTGCATAGAAAATAATACAAATCAAATAAAATGTGTTGTAACATACTCTAACCTTTAGCACTTTCTTTGCCTTCTCTATCTCCACAGGGTCTGGATGATTAGCACTAAAAACCCTTTCTACCTGCCAAACTCGAACAGTCAATAAACACAGCAACCATAGCAGTGTCTGTATGTAGCAGACCCTCGTTGCATACCTCCTTAATTAGAGTATCAGTGTGAAGCAACTGAATGTCATCTTGTCCCTTCTTTCCAATGCCATTCTGTGACGGTTGGAAGTCCTTTCTGGATTGACCTTTAGGCAATCCCCGCCCTCTTCCAGCACCAGGACCACCATCCCGCCCAAGAGATCTATTTAGTCCATGGCCGGGACCACCATACCCAGCATGATGAGAAATTCCAGGATCTTCACCTTCCCACTGTAAATCGTCAGGAGAAATCTGCAGAGAGAATACAATCACATGAAACTTTGATTATAATCATGATGAAGTGTTACATTTTTCTTAATAACCATTTTCCTTTGTTCTTGTATGATATGATCAACGTTTTTGTTTCTTTTTATTTTTGCTCTTTTCCCTTTCTTTGAGTTACTTTCGTGAACCCTTTTATTTTTGCTCTTTTCCCTTTCTTTGAGTTACTTTCGTGAACCCTTTTATTTTTGCTCTTTTCCCTTTCTTTGAGTTACTTTCGTGAACCTCAGGCTGGGTTGCAAGAAGCCCCTCATAAATAAATATTTTCACTTATCATTTGGTTTGGCTTCTATTTCTTCTTTCTTCTGCCTTTGAGACTTTTTCATTGCCCCGGATATTATTATGAGATCAGGTGAATCACATAACATCCCATAAATAATGTAACCTCCAAGTAGTTCATAAAAAATGCTCAAGTAGATTTTTACTCTTTATCATGAGATAAGTAATATTGCCTAAATACACCTTTGAACTTGGAAGTGATAATACAAGCCTGTATTTACAGTAAAAAGTACAGCTTGATAGTGATATACACACATTGTAAGACTTGGGTAGAACAAGAAAGCAACTCCACTATGCTTAGTTTTTCTAAAAAAGGATGGAGAACTCAAGGCAGAAACCTATTGCAAGCTTGGTCAATAAGCTGTATGATCACATTCAAACTTGGACAAGAGGTACAATGAGTTGATGCATAACCAAAACTCAAGATTTAGGGAACTTTTCTCTTTACAGATAATTCACTTTTTAACAATATAACGATTGAAGTTGAAGATGCTCAAAAATGTTTAAAATTTAACGAACTTAGATTAGTTCCAGCAAAGTATGAAATAGCTTGAATTAAGCCTGTTCAGAATGAAAGTAGAGCCTTCTGCAGACTTAAACCTAGGGTTCCAACATTTCAGGTGTACAGGATGCTTGAAAGGATAACATAATTGTTTGTTCAAAATCATCAATTTGGTAATGCCTCGTGCATTAATGATGAAACTAATACAATGGCTCATCTCACGTTATTATGTTTGCATCTCACAGATTAATTATAAAAATGTTAACAATCTAACACACAAAGAAATATAAATATTTGATCATATATCTGAAACGTTATCTAAAAGAATATAGAGCAAGAACCAACCTCAGTAAGATCAACCCATTCTAGTGACTCACGAGGAGTACCTAGATCATAAACAAGACAATGTCGACCCTGAAAAAACAAAGGCATACAGAGACACTATAAGTATCAAATAAGTACAAAGGGCTTTTATCAATCATCACAAGTTAGATATACCTCATTGGGATTATAATTAGTTATGACAGCTTCATAAAAGTTATTATCATCAGGCCACCTAGTCCTGACTTTCCTTCCAATCAAAGCATCAAATGGCAGTCCTTCTGCAGGTTCAGTTGCAAGGCCACCTGAAATAAGGTTATTAAACTGACCTCTTCCTGCTGGGCCAGAAGGATATTGCATTTTCTTCGAAGATGCACCAGGAGGCATCTGTGTAGTAAACATGTCATGTTATAGACTGAAATTGGCAACAACAGCTGTATAGCAATACTAAGTTCAGAGGTGAGATTTCTAACTCACTGATTTATTCTTTTTGCCTTTCGCGCCCATCATGGGTCCACGCTTTGGCCCTGATGAAGATGGCTGGTTAGCTGCAGCCATTGACTGAGGGTGGAAAGAAGGAGATGGCCCACCAAAGGATTGAGAAGGTAATGTGGAAGCTATCTTCTGTTTCTTGCGAGAAGCTGAGATGGATGGACTGGGCACTGGTTCTCGGAGGGCTTGATTAGCATTATGCATGACTGGTTGAAGACCACCTGACTGTCTCCATTCCCTGATGGCATTTCCCGATTTTGGGTGAGAAAACAGACAAGTAATTTCATCATATTAATAAACTCATATGTGACTTTCAAGGAAGTAATGAAAAATTTTATTGTATATAAAACCTTATCCTTCGAATTGTTTCATCTGCATTAACCCTGCTTAGAAGATCTCTGTGCTCTTCATTTGATAATCTTAACTCTTTCCGAAGTTCAGTAATTAAACCTTCCTTCTCCTGAAAAAATATAATGCACAAACACACCCACACAAATTCAATATCTTTCAGACTGATCAAGAAAATATTCCATAATATCAACAAGCCAAATAAAAATAAAATGTTACCCAAGTAATAGCGTCAGCTTGAGCTTTAAAGGCTCTTAAAACTGAACTGTATGCTTCTTGCTCAAGCTGGTGAATTTTAGCTTCCATATCAGTCTCTTCATACATCCTAGGATACGGAATGGAACCCACATTAGCAGGCCTTCCATTACCAGAAATGCGGCCTCCCCGTGACATTCTGTTTTGATGTGGTGGGGGGAAATCATCATCAGTTCCTGAAGCAACATAAAATCGAAAAGAAGACGGAAGACTCAGATGTCTCAAAACTCATAAAGCTAGGACTATATAAATCAAAAAAAAGGTGCACGGGCCCTTAGAATAAAAATCATAAATGTTGCCTTCAATTTCCCCCATTACAGTTGGTCCAGAACCTAAGGCTTGTCAGAAATGTATGGACAAACAATTGGGATATTTTTCTTAGCTGGTCATTCACATACGGACAATCACCTCAACAGATTCCAAAAACGAGGAAACACAGCATATTCATGGTGATTGCTGACTGCTATATGATGCTTCACACTTCAAATCTAATTTAATTCAGCATCCATGATCCCAAGGATACTGGACTAATAGGGATCTGGAATCCTAGTTGTTTAAACCTAGATCATTGCATTTTCATATATAATTCCAAGCCTCTGTAATTCATTACAGAATAAGCAAACAGTCGCACTTTATATATTCATTTACCAACTTATTAAAAAGCATATGTAACCGTATAATAATTGGCATAAACCTTTTCAGTTACGATATTCTAAGGATTCAGATTCAAAGACCGAAGGAATGAAGATAAATGAAAAATTATAATCATTTCATGTTACACGTAAGGAATAGTTCCAATTGCAAACTGCCTTCTGGGATACCAAAAGATGCTAGCTCCTGGAGGTGCTGCACCAAAAACCTGGTCATGGATGTCATTTAACTGGACAATAGATGTCAAATTTTGATTCAAATGATGTTACCCAGTTATTACTGTAGAAATGGAGGTGATATGCCCCCAAAGAACGATAAACAAAGACTGGGCATTGGAATTGAGGGAAAAAAAATTAGTAGCAGAACTGTTAAACTCGTCGCCAGTGCAAATAAATATATACACATCCAACCACTTTAATAAATCACAGCAACTGCTTAAGCTTCCTTTGAGAAAAAAGAGCATTGCTTGTACTAATACATTTCCTCACACATCATGGACATTCATCAAGCATAAAGATACTTTTGACAGATTCCGATTGCAATTATGAGAGCAGCAACATACAAGTCCAAAGCAACCAGTGAGCTCAAAGTATTCCTCTTTCTTATGCAAAATGAACAATAAAATCTTAATCTTTATTTTTGGTACGCTTGAATTGCATATTGAAAAGAAAGTAGTAATCAATTTGGTAATAACCTCAGAATCTAAAAAATATTCAGACTACGCTGTGTTATCAATGGTTTGAATAATTTGCAAGATGCTGAATAAGGAAAGATTACATGATGTATATGCATCACTTATTGCACTGTGGTGCCATTTTCAAACGTACTACAAAAGTCACAATGAAGGTCGATACACTAATCAGAACTCAACTCTAAAGTCCAAAAAGACATAACAAACTCTAAAATGATGAAACTTGAATAACACAAGTTATGGATCAAAGGATAATATTGAAGGCCAAACTCATAAATGCGCAGTCTTGAAGCTCACCAGCCACAGAAAACAATTATCTACGGGATAAATCATTCGAAAACCTAGAAAGAAAGAAAACCAAACAAAGCATTCCGCACAACACATCATTCAAAGTAAAATTCAACAATAACCATTGCCAATGTGCAATTCTACGGACGGGGCAAACCCAGCAAGTTAAAGAGCACGACCATCGCAACAATGCACGTAAGCTAACAAACCCTAACCCCAAAATTACCACAAACCCTCAAGAAATCGAAATTAATCCCCCCAAAAGAAACAGAAAACACGGGGAGACGACGCGAAATTCTGCATAATTACTCACCGCTACTGTCGTAAGGCTCATAGTCCATAGCCAGCTTCTGGGGATCGAGGATTCGCGAATCGTCACAGCTCGGAGCTATGAAACCCTAGCAGCAACTCGGAAAACCGCCGCGCGGAGAAATGCTGGTGATTCGGCGAGCTGAAACCCAACGCAACAAGCGTAGAACAGGATTGAAGGATCGAAATTATCGTTCGTGCGATCAGCGAGCTTGAGAGTGTGTGTGTGTGTGTGCGCGCTTGTGTGTGTAGGGATACGCGGACGTGAAATAGGTTTATTGTATTAAAGGAAAGTATAGGGTTTTGAATTCCGCCTCTGATTTCTTGATTTTCTTTTCTTATTTCCCCATATGGAAAATTATAATTTGAACAACTTTCTATAAATATATTTAGGCAAAAGTTTCTCTTACATCGTCCAATTTATTTGGAGGCCAATCATAATAAATTATTTAAAAATTTTCAATTACACGATAAATTATTCAAAATTTTAATTACTTAATAAAGTGTATGTTGTATTCAGTTATATAATAATTGTGTTTTTTGGGAGACGGACAACTAACTAGAATCTAAAATTGAGCAATTCAATGGTGCATGTCAGCTTTCCGTCGTCAAATAAAACAATCCCTATCATGTAATTGAGCAAAATCCATATAACCTGTCATGTAATTGAAAATTCGAATAGTTTGAGGGTTTGACCTAGTTTAGACGGAAAATAATGACATTTAATCAAAATTTAAAAAAAAAAACTATTATGTAATTGATAGTTTGGCCTAATTTAGATGGACCTGGTTCTACTTACCCGTGTCGATGCCCCAATTGGAATTAGCAGGTTCCATTTGTTTTGCTTTTTTTTCAAAAAAATTGCATTCTAGAATTTTGGATGGGAGAATTTCCTCCAAAATATATTCAATATTCACTTATATTTTTCTTTATTCTTAAAAAAACACAAACAAGCAACTTGTTAAATTTTTTTTGAATACTTTATCTTTTTCTTCATTAATCATTTCATATTGTGTTGCATCCTGGGGTTTGGTTATGATCACGAACTGTTTGATCCTTTGCTTCTGTACAAAGTATGAAATTTTTTCTTTTGGACTAATCAAGACATGTGCTTTTAAAATTGATTCAAAATTCAACTATTTTCAATGACACATTTTCACAAATTAAAACAAATAAAAAAATGAACTGAAGTTGAAATCATTTGTTCACATGTGAAAGTGATCGAAATGGATTATCGAGGACACATTTGAAGGAGAGTAGAGATGAATGAAACCATTCTGTAGTGCTCATACAAAGCGAAGCTCGAAAATAGACTCAATGATCAAGCTCATAAAAATCTTATATTCATCGAGAAAGTAAGGATAAAACCCTCCACCTTTAATTAGAGGACGAAGTAGTGAAAATCGAATCGGGGACATCTCTCGACGATTGTATAAACGACGGGCGAGGAGGGACCGAAATCTGAGCCACCCCTTCAAGCATTTGAGAGACCCTTCTCATAGAAGGCCTCAAAGAGGGATCTTCTTGAATACACCAAATCCCCACCATCACAAACCTCTCCACACTCCTCAAATCATTCCTAGCCTCCTCATCATTCTCCACCAATTTATCCACCTTCTTCTTGACATAACACTCATACACCCAATCAATCAAAGGCTCCTCTTCGTCCCCCATTGCGAACCCTACGCTCGACGTACA
>AYJT01072331.1:0-11781 GCA_001278415.1 Ocimum tenuiflorum
GGAGTGGGAGGGAAGAAGTTATGGCGGTATGCGATTTCGTCGAACAGTTGGCGTGCATAAATTAGGGCAGAGAAACGGGCCTCTGGTTTGAACCTTTTGACGGGGAAAGGCCCAGAAACTAATTATTTGATTCTAATAAGTTGGATTATTTATGAGGGAAATTATTCGATTAGAGGAGGTCTCTGGATCGCTTAACTGATTTAGTCGGGTTTTAGTTTAAAATTAAGGTGGAATATGAGTTTTAAGTCTAGGAAGTATGAATTTGAGTTTGTGGAAATGAACTATTTAGATTCTCTAAATCATTTAGGTGGTATAAATCAAGTTTTTGCTATTTGGTTATATTTTAAATTATGCATTTTTTTTTCAAAAATGATAAAATTTATTTGGAATTTGAGATTAATGTAAAAACCATCAAAAATTGTTCTAAGGATGATTTCCAATTTTTAGTATCGGAAAATTGAATGAACACACTGTATTTCAAAACATTCAAAATTATTTTTCTTTGATCACGCGATAAATTTAGAAGGCAACATGTTGACCCAATCTTCCAGTGCTTGAAAAACAAATTCATTCTATATTTGAACAATTTACGACCGTTTGTACATTATTTGAAATTTTGAATAATTTGTACTATTTTTAAGAAAAGACACATAATTTATAATATAATCGAATATTTCCTCTATTTATAACAAGAAAACTATATTATTTTTATTGCAATCTATAGAAAAAACATAAATTTTTAGATTTTTCTCCCTTCCCCCATTTCATTTCGGAAAAATAATTTTCACCATCAAATCAATACCTTTTTTTTTTTCCGAGTGAAAATGAATACGTTTCCTTTGTAGTAATAGTTGGATATTTCGGAGAAGGAAGAATAATGTTCTTATCTTACTTAAAATTCTGGGAAAATATTCTGATTGAATACTATCATGTGTAAATTTGACTAAATTGATATTTTAAGTCGAACAACAAAATTTATTGTCAAATGCTTAGCCTCAAACGAACTTCTATAACCTAAAGAATATAGTTATATGAGTGGTGATGAGGTGATAAATAATAATAAATTACAGTCGTTCAAATCTTTTAACAACGATCAGGATTTGTCCACGAAAATGCATATATCGTTATAATATTATGCACGTAGAATTTTAATATTATGCATGATTCTAAATTTGTTGATAATAACTGTCAAATATAGAAAATGAATGGACAAAGTTCATAATTATTCATCACTTAATAAACACTTATCATTTTAGTGATAAAATAATAATAAATCACGGTCGTTCAAATCAAATGTCGTAAATACAACTACACAGTAACCAAGAATGAAATTTGATTTATAAATATGAAACTCATTTCAACACAACATTTTAGATTAAACGTCTCCTCTAATAATTAGATTTAATAATTAAAATCAAGGCAGATGCTCCTATTTTTGATTTACTATTTTCAGAAACCAAAATTGCTTTAAACTAAAACAAGTAGTAAATAGTTATACATAAAATTATAAATTTACTTGTAAATTACAAGTCTAAAGCCACAGGCCCCCCAACTTCTTCTTCATCACATGTTTTCTTCCTATTTCATGCAATAAAACAACCTTCAACATTAGCAGCAGTTAACATTCAAAAGCCATTAAAATCTTACCGGATTATCCTCCTAAACTCACCGCATCGGCGGCGATCGAGCCAGCATGTTCAGATCCCACACCACTCTCATCAAGCCAAGCCTCTTTTCAGCCTGGTAAAAGGAGTTTCCAGTAGCTTTAACTGGATGTGGAAGATCCGAGAATCGATCGATCGACAGTTCCTTGATGTCCACGAAACACATCCCAGATTGCTCCAAATTCTCCCCGCACCATTTCCCGCGCACCTGAAACATGGTGCCCTTACCGATCTCCTGCCCTTTCTCATTCAGAATGATCACATCTTCCCCTGGCTCGAAGTAGAGAAAGAGTTTGTTCGTATCCCATAAAACCCGCATTGAACTGAGCCTTTTCTCAGCTTCATAAAATGAGTTGCCGGTGGCTTCCAATGGATGCGGAAGATTGGAATATCTATCGACCGAGAGTTCCTTTATGTCGACGACGCATGTCCCAGAGTTGTCCAACATTCTCCCGAAAAAAAGTCCACTGACTTGAAGGACTGTGCCTTTGCCAACCTCGTCGCCTGCCTCATCTACGAGCATTACATGTTGGCCTGGTTCGAAGGAAATGCTTGGTGTTGTGATATCTCTGGGAACTGATCGTGAAGTCCCGACGTCTTCATCTGTAGTAGCTGCCACTGCGACGTCTGTAGCCTCATCCGTGATACTCCCTCTCGCACTTAACGAGACACGAGCATCGTCCATGGAGCTGCGGGGTGAATCCAAGTGTCCGGACCCGAGTCTGTCAAGACTGTCGCCATCGTATGATACTCGGACATCTTTGGCTGCACGGGCTAGCCTAGCTTTCCGATTGTTTAGCCTTGCATATACAGAAAGATATTATAACTATCTTTCGACTACCAACAGTTCACATAATACAAGACTCTTTACTACAAAAAATGAACAGTTCACATAATACAAGACTCTTTATTACAAAACGAACGATTTGGGCAAATATCCAACCGAAAAATCATGACCTATAAATGAAATCATAGAACAAAAAATGAGGGTTCCCCTACCAATTTTTAAGCCTGGAAGTTGTGACCTCAGCACCCTGAAAAATAAAAGAAAATATTAACGTTTTAGAGAATATAACAAGAATGTATTACCAAGAAAATGCTATTGTGAAGAACGTACAACCAAGAAAATATGTGTAGTACTCACATGAAGGCTCAATTTATCAGCCCACAATCTTAGAGAGGAAGCATTGCGGTGCATATCAGGTTCATCAACAAGTGCAGATTCAATAAGACCAATCTGTTTATCGTTCATAATAGTTCGCTTACGTTTCCTTTGTTGCTTCTCTTCAGATTGTATAGCATCAGTCTTTTCCTCTTCAGCAATTTCTTCAAAGCTACTTCCTTTGATAAGATCAACATCCATCCGCTCAACGGAGTCCTTTCTTCGTGTGGGACTGGAATCCGACCCACTGGTTTCAACAGTCCGAGCATCTTTCTCGTTTTCTCGCAAATTTGAACCATTAGATTTATCATGATCCACTGTGCCAGATTTATTGCCATCAAAACATTGATCATTTCCATTCCTGTTGACATCGAATCGATCTGCTTCTCGGGAAGCAAGGTCCTCTGGACTTTCATCCATCTTGATAACATGGCTATAATCTGGGTTAATTTCTCTATGTGCGGGTGAAGAACACCCTGTATTTTTTGCATCCTAAGCCAAATGAGAAAAATATAAAACCAATATTCTTAAGTACATAAGCATCAGGATTCGGGCTGTGAAAATAATACTAAAAAAAATAATAAAAAAGACTGCAATGTAATGATCATTTTTATATTCCAAAAACAGATGCATTTGGACGTATATTGGAAAAAGATCGAAACTATGGTACAGAGTCAGAAAGTTTTACTCGGATAAGATGATCTTCAGATGCAGCAGAAATGATCCGAGACTCAAACTGACTTATGAATAACCTACAAGGAAGATTGTTTCCTCAGAATACAGCCATAAAAAACAAGACCACAAATGATGAGAACCATGAAAAAACGGCGAGCGATGTTAAGCAGGTTCACTAGGCAGAAAAATGACCGTTTTCTAGGATCATTACCTAAAATAGAAACTAAGAAATTTGGCAGAAAAATAATTGTTGCCTGATATCGACAAGGAAGGCATAAATCAAATTACCTAAGCAGCTGTACATCGTCTTCATTCAAAAATCGTGGAACTAAAGACTCAGCATGACTTAACAGTGAACCTACAGGCAAAAGACTGATTAGAGAATAGATGCCTACTCGATTAACCAAGAAAAAGCCAGAAATGGTCATACCTAAGTTCTTGCGAACTGTGGAAATTCTGTCAGCTTCTGAAGTAGATAAGAATCCATCTGACAGTTTCTCATACTCCTTCTGTATGAACGTAATGAACTTGTTGAGAAACAGATCCTTCTCATCTGGGTTTTGAAATAGATGTTAATATTTAATTTATAATATCTATTAAAACAAACATATTGAAATCAGGAAATTAGTAAATCATTTACCCTGGCAAACATCAGGAACAAAACAATGAAGGTTTGCTATCACTTTAATCAACAACGATGTTCTTTGATGAGCATAAGATGCTCGAGGCACACTGCAAGAAAAGGGATAAATCTAAACTCAATGCGTCCTAACAGATTCAAAGGAAGAGCAATTAAATGATGCAACAGCTGTAACTGACAAATTTGATAAGAAAGAGAAATAAAAAAGACTAAGATCTAGTCAATAATACATACTCCAGAGGCGGATCTTCTTCGCAAACTGGAAGATCAGACGAGCACCAGCCGGACAAAAACTCTCCATGAGGGAGTAGAAAGATTGCTGCCAAAGCTTCCCTCTAAAGGAAAATTTCAAAAGTCAAGAAAACATAAATAAATCTTGGTCCTGCAGGAGTTGAAAGAACTGATATCTTTGGCGACCAATTACTTCGGAGGCAAGAGATATTGCATGATTGAAAATCATAGATTAATACCCATATTATATTTGATATCAAAAGTCCCTTAGAGCACATAACTTATATTTTAAATAAACAGAATTATTGAAGCATAGCAGATGTATGATATGCACAATGCAGCTCCATGTGGAGAACCAATAGGTTTGAAATTCATAATGACATGGATCAATATTTGAAATTCACATTCACACCAGTAATGTTCAAAAACCTTCTGTGCACTTGGGACCTTCTTGCTTCGCAACAAACCAAGATATATCCATAAAAGGAAAGCAGCAACACTAAAAGAACTTCCGCATAAGCCATATTTTGAGAAAGCTTACAAAGTTTATCATGATGAAAGAGCGATAATTTGAATCATCTGAGAAGACATCTGCCAGGCGCATCGCATTGAGTTCCAATTGTCCTTTTGGATAGATAACTTCAGTGGGAGCATTTAACTGCTTGGAACCTATACCAAACATTTTCTTCAGCAACTCAAGAACCTAAACAAAACAAGTTTTCGTACCACTAAGTCAGGTATATAAGAATTGGCCTTGCAACAGATATACATCCAAAAAATTAAAAAGGACAGAATGACTTGATTGACAATTGTGTATTAGAAGGTGAAACACATTTTCTTAATATGCAAATATTGCAAAGCTCACTGCAAATCAGACTGTCAGCATTTTGTTTAACGCTTAATTATGATTTACAGTAAAATAGGATTACAGAAAAAACAAAGTGAAACTCTTTAAGGAACAAAAGTCTGTATGTGTGGTACAAAAGCTGCAGACCTCGAGTGCAATAGACTTGGCCATATCCTGACTTGTAGCATTGCTGGCTACCTCATCCAGGTAGGATACATTTTCTGTTTCGCAGAGATACAAAAGCTGCAAAAGAAAACGTTGCAGCTACTTAATGACATACAGTGTTGCTCACCCAACACATACCAAGCATAATCACATAAAAGATATGAGGTCTTCTAGTGTTTTTAGCCATTAATATATTGACGGTCACATCCATTTATCTTAAATTGCCTTGAACTCACAATAGATAATGCTTTAGATTTTAGCCGGGAGATGGAAGCCAAGTACAAGGAAGTACTGTCTGAGCCTGATGCCTTTAAGTTCATAATAGCCTGAACCAGAACAAGAACACCTCCATTGCCACACAATTCCTGGTGTCGATTAAGAGATGGGGGGATAAGAAAAGAAAGGGGAAAAAAAGAAGTGGTCAGGAGGGAAGAGAAATAAAATAAGTGTGAGATTTGAGTTTAACCAATGAGATAAAATTATAAGTGGAGCAATTGAGATACTTGAAATATACAGTAGCAATATCAAGATACATAAACATAGCTGATAATAACATACTGTAAAATTATATTTCTTGTATAGATTATACTAACAACTACATTCTTTTTTAGTTCATGGCAGCTTTTCACCCAAACACAGATGATAACAAACAAATCCCAGGCCATCCGGGGGATCGACATTCATCAGATAAATCAGCAACTATAATTTCAAGCTTTTCCTTCAGCCAAGAATTTCACCAATTCAGCATCATAAAGAAATTACAGTGTTTTCAAGGAATTAAAACTCTGAACATGAAAAAGGAAAGAAATCTAAAAGAACCTTGTTCTTAACAACACATTCTCGGAATGACTTTTGCTGACACAGTGACTGCAGAAATTGAAGAGAGGAGTCACACTGCTGGCAAAGGTGATTCAAGGTCTCTTCAGCTGTAGGGGAAGAGTTTGTACATGAATCGTCTTGTTGAGTAGACAGTTTGGTCTGAAGAAACTTAACATCTACACAAACAGCAGCAAACGCTGCCTCCATAAATATGTCCACCTGCCATCAATTCCACTTGCTCAGCCAGAGATCATCAAATAATGCTTTGAAACAACAGCATCCAAAGGGATTAAGAAAGGAAAATCAGTGAAATTTATAGAAACAAAACAGGTGATTTGCCTGTTTTCCCAAAAATTCCCTGGGTTGCTAAAAACTCCACTAATACTTTCCCCTGATAACCAAAGAACTAAAAGTACTACCTTGTAATATGCTGTCAAAACTTGTGCAACCTCTTGGTATTGTGGAGAAACAATAACCGTCAATAATTTTAGACTGCAAGCAACCAGTGCTGAATGCAAAAGAACCATATCATTGGGAATGGTGTGAGTTTCCTGGATACAAAGTAGTCAGTACACATCCAAAAACAGAGAGCACAGATCGAAAAAGTTCAAGAAAATGAAAATTAACCTGTCTATATGCACCAAGGAGGACAAGTAGATAAAACACCAGGTCAATTAGCTGCTCTGATACTTTCACGTCATCAAGCAATATCTGTGAAAACATATAAAATGACGGCTGTAGGAGGGTATATAAGGACATCACAATGTAAAAAAAAGAATGTATGACATGTGATAACCTGCTCAATTTTGGGCACCCGGGAAGCAAGATCACACATGGAATGCAGGAGAAGAATTCCACATAAAAGATACTTGAATGTGGATTTATCCCTTTCCCAAGCCATAATCACTGCAATGAGGTGAAGGGGAAGATACCTTGCAAATTTCTCCAAGTCAACCTGCAGTAATCATGTGATACCATGATCTATATTCAGAGTTCAAATTGCAATATGACAGTATAACTTTCCGTTACTTCTTTTATACCTGTATGTGTGATCCATCTTCAGCAACGTGCCGAACCACATTGTTGCCAGAATCTCTGATTAGTTTGCCAAGCTGTTGAGGACTAAGCTCGTGCAGCCCCTTAACCGCGGCAATTAAATCAAGGGCCTTTATAAGAAACAGAACAGAGTCATTAAGGAACCTTATTGTTTCTGAACACAGTATCTTGCTAATCAAAAGTCTGTCGGCGGACTTTGTTTTTGCAGATCGGGAATTATGCAAGGAACACATTATTCATTTACGTAGCTCAAATAAAAAAATCAGTGTCACACCCCAATCTTTTCCATCAGAAATCTATTCTGCCACATTGAGCACTCCACATAGAGTATATAAAATATCTCCATATCAAATGCACATAGAACACCTTAAGAGCAACCCCCAGTCATAAATTTAAAAAAATAAATAAAAATTGTGAATGTACCAACATGGATACAAAGTAAACAACAGCTCAATTCGCATGCTGGTTTCGACATGCATAAAAATACCTTCTTGATTTCTTTATTTGGACTTGGCATTAATTCAACAAATTACCCCAACAATAAATTTAGCAAAAGCCAAACAGATCGAACCGGTTCGGCTTTACTTACCACCTCCGGTCGGCTTCTAAATAAACTGCTTGCCAGCTCGGTGCTGGTGGACGCTTCATTCGATGCCCTCATTCTTCAGACTCTCTGAACACGAAACTTATTTAGAGCGAAACAAGAAAACAAACAATTCCTCAAAATATTACATAAAAAAAAAACAACCTTTAAAGATTTCCACACACATACAAACATACAAAAGCATGTATAAACTTGAGTTTCCACTTAAAGAAAACTATGCATGAATGCTCAGTGTAGAATAATCGTGGTTGCGTGCAAATTTTGAGCTCTTTTCATACTTAAAAACTCGCACAAGTGGCAGAAAAAATCCTGAAAAAAAAGGATGAAATTTAAACCCTCTCAAAAAGCCCTAAATATACAAAATAACACGGAATTTGAAGGAGAGAACAAAGAATCATACAATTTCGAGGCGCAGTGAATTGCAGAGGTTGTAAATATGGAGCCAATTCGAAGGGGCTCGAAGCGCTGTGCGGAAATCCGTTTCAATTGAATTATTTTTTTTGCTTTTTTATTTTTTCATGAAATTTTTGACTGAAGATGTATATGTAGTGTGCACCGTGGAGTGGCTAGCGATGCTACTGTGCGCCGCGGTGGCGTAGGTTTATTAGCGTGGTTTGCCAAAAAAATAAAAAGAAAAAGAAATTTTTTCTTTTTTTTTATCAAAAAAAAAAAGGAGAAGCTTTGAATTAACTATTATAGCCGAAATCTCCACGAGCTCAATTTATTTTTAATAATTATGCCCCGAATTTTCTATTTTCTCTTTTTTTTTTCTTAAATAATTGCGACTGGCATTTTCAATTTATGTATTATCTTCCTATCAAAAAAAAATATATATAAATAAATTATGTATTATCTAAGTCTATTTTATCTCATTCTAAAAAAAGTCTATTTTATCTATATTAAATATTTAATATATTAAATATTTAATATAAATTGTAAAAATTTTACTTATTTATTTTAATATTATCTACTTGAGTTGTACCAGAATAATTTTAAGATCAACTTATTTTAATATGTATAATGATAAGTGGTGTCCATCATAATATTATACCCCTCAAACCTCCACGAGCTCAATTTATTTATTTAATTATTAGGCCCTGCTTTTCTATTTTCTTTTTTTTTTCTTAAATAATTGCGACTAGCATTTTCAATTTATGTATTATCTTCCTCTTAAAAGAAAGAGAAATAAACAAATAAATTATGTATTATCTAAGTCTATTTTATCTCATTGTAAAAAAACAAAGTCTATTTTATCTGCATGAAATATTTAATATGAATTATAAAAATTTTTACTTACAGTATAATTATACTTAGCTATTTTAATATTATCTACTGGAGTTGTGCCAGAAATTTGCATGATTTTAAGATCAATTTATTTTAATATGTATAATGATAAGTAGTGTCCATCATAATATTATATAATGCATAACTATTTATCGTGATTTTATTGGTTGAAGTGATCGCTTATATTTACGTTAAAGAGACGATATCGAGTTCAACTAGATCGTCAATTATTTAAATTTATATACGAAATATTCATAAATCATATTAAACCCAAATTTTTATTCGAAATCAACATTCACCAACTACTATATTTTCTAAGATTTTGCAAAAGAGAAACATAAGATTTGACATGGACTTCAGTTTTTAGACACCACCATGAGTTATAGAGCAATGAGAGAATATATATTAATATATTATTAATTAAAATATATAATATATTTATGTGCAATGTAAATAACTAGTCTTCATAAAATTTATTTAGCCCATAAAATAATACAATACCAAATCTAGACATTGCTAAGGCCCATAAAATAAAAAATACAATAGACTTTAGCCCAGATATGATGACTCCTTATCGAGCTGAAGAGCCCAATATTATTATTGTTAGTTTTTTTAAAATAATAACATCCCCTTTTTACGTAAGAATATATACATCGTAATCTTAAAAATAACTAAGCAACAAAGATTGAACACTACAAAACAATTGTAATTTTAACTGGTATAATCAGTCCTATGTTAAAATTATCACTTTTGTTATTTGGGCACTCTCCAATTACACGGTATAATTCATTAGACAAATATTTCATATTTATTATTCCACATAAGAAAAAAAAGTAGATGGTATCATTACGAATCTCCTTAAAACTACTTAGAATTTCAAACACTAGCAATTCTCTCATTTTTAATCCAAATTTACACATATTAGGGAAGAATTCGGTTTTCGGCCGAAAAATAATCAAACCAAAATAACTGATTTTAGCTAGCGATAACCAAATTGAACCAAACTTCCGTAATAACCAAATCGAAATTGAGCAATCAGTAATTTGGTTATTTTGGTTCGGTTCGGTTCGATTTTAACCAAATTTGTTTTAAAAAAAATTTGTTTCACAAGTAAAAAAAAAAAAAGGAAAAAAAATTTAAAACCAACATACATTGAACAATAACACATTAATAACAAATAAGAAATAATCCCAACAATCAATCAAAAACATCATAAGTTAAACAATCATTCAAAAGGCATCAACCTAACATATTAAATAAGTCTTCAAAAAGTAAAATAAAATAATCAAAAACAATAATAATAATCTTAAGTTTTCAACTTCTATTGACTATCTTGCAATTTCACTATAAGTGGAAAGAAAGGAGAATTACGTTTAGGTTTTATGATATTTTATATTTTAAAATAAATGATAAGATAAAAAATGTATTTATATATATAAATTAATATATAATACATATAAATATTTTGGTCATTTCAGTTTTTCGAAAATAAAAACTGAACCGAACCAAAAAACCGAAATTTTTCCAGTTCGGTTCAATTTTCGGTTTTTTGCTCACTCCTAACACATATAATATATTAAATAAATAACTTTTTACGCCATTTCACACAATGATATTTTCCTGTATTATACTTTACAGTTTTTTATAGAATTTTATATATTAGCTAATATGGCATTAGAGCCAATGCGATGTTCTCTGGATATTGAGTATGTTGGTTGCCCTTCGATAGGTGTTGTGGCTAAAGGCCTCCAACAGCCGAATTGAGTTAAACAGACTCCGGCTTTTCAAATGCATGTTTGAACTTTTATTTCTAATTATATTTTTTTAGAAGATTTCTAATAAAGCTAACATGAATCACTTTTATAATACAAATATTTAAATAGGTGGAATGTCAGGGGTAAAATGTAAATTGAATTAAAATCAATAAGTGGAGGGGTGCGGTCTGGATATGCTGTTACACAATCGTGTTACACATTGTGTTACATTACTTAGATTATTGACAAATGTACAAATCAATGAAGATAAATCACGCCCCTTATAAGGAAAGATTCTACCATAATTAATCTCCCTTGATTTGTACACTTGTCAATAATCCAAACAATGTAACATAATTTGTAACACGATTATGTAATAAAGGATCCGAGATACGGAGCGGGAGGGGTGCATGGGGCGAGCGCCGCATATTCCACGCTTTACTTTATTGCTGCTATTATTTATTAGAACATGACTCTCTCAATCTTGAACTTTCTTGGTTCATTAATTACAGGATTTCCTAACTTCTATAGTGTTATAAATGTTGAACGCCATATATGATTTTATTACACAATTAGTAAACATATAAACTACACCTATAGATTTAACAATATTCCGAAATTTATATTACCGATACCAACTTGCATGTTCTAATAACTTGTCCAAAAAGTCACTAATCTTTAGCCTTACTTGTCGTATTCCCAATATTCCAAATAAGTGTAATCGACATCCACACGTGCAAATTAGAGTAGTTATAACCATGAATTATTAGTTAGTCAAAAAAAATAAAAAAAGCACAAGCTAACTAGAGATAGGAAGGTGAGAGTATCCACATTGGTGGTATAATTCTACGGGAGGATTTTTCCTATAGAATCCGAACAT
>AYJT01072335.1:0-12742 GCA_001278415.1 Ocimum tenuiflorum
TTGCCAAGAATTTTGCCCTTTGAATGACATTATCATGTAGCACCCTTCTATTGGGTGCCATTTTAATTATTACATATTTTAACTAATTTTTAAAAAAAAATACCAAAATTCAAAAAAAATCTCCATAAATAAACCCCAACATTGGCATAATTTTACACAAAATAGAAAAATCTCTCTTTCTCACTCTTCTTGATTTCTTTCATTTTTCTTTATAAAACCAAATTATCCAAATTATTATCAAAACTTACAATGGTCGAATTCTCCAAATTATCCAAATTTCTGATCTTACTTTTATCCTTATAACATTTCAGATTCTGAAAATCTTCAAAATTTTGAAGATTTTCAATGCTCTCAATATTACCAAAACTCTCAATTTGCTCCAAATCTCAATGAAACTTCCATCTCTTAACAAGTTCCAACATCACAAGCTATCTCTCGCAATTTATTTCAAGAAACACAAAATCCACATAAAATTCAAAAAGGGGCCAAAAAATGTCTGGTGTGAAAGATGATATAACCTTGGTATCATTTTGGATCTTCGTTAATCAAGATAGCGTAAAAGGAAGAAATCAGAAGGGGACAACAATGTGGGCACGTCACCAACTGTACCATGAAGCTCAAGCTGACTATCCAGATGAGCTCAACCCAAATAAATATCGAGTCACTAAGAGGTCGCTTCAAATGACTAAATGAAAATATAAATAAGTGAGTTGTTGCTTATAAAGAAGCAGCTAAAAGGATAAGAAGTGGAATGAACCAAAAAAATGTGGAGATGGAAGGTGGTGCAATTTATGAAGCTGATGGCAGTAAATTTCAGGTTTTTGTGGTATTCAATGAGGTTATAAGTAAACATCCGAAGTGGGACTTAACGTCCGTCCACAGTCAAAAAGATGTTGAATGAGCCTTTGGGGTTCTACAAGCTCGTTTTGCATTTATTCATCGCCCATGTCTTGTTTGGGATAAAAAACTGATGGCAAAAATTATGATAACTTGCATCATCATGTACAATATGATTGTAGATAATGAACGATACACATACCAAAATTATTATGATCCTTCTCCTCCAGGAGGAGATAACGAGACTTTTCAATACTCTGTTGAACGCATTTCAAGCTTGTCTGATTATATGGCTAATAGATCTCGACTTCGCGACAGAGAGGCTCACCATGCTCTTAAAAATGACTTGATCGAGCACATATGGGAGAACTTCGGCAATATTAATTGAATGTGTAATTTATATTTCATGTAATTGTAATTTTGAATTTCGTGTGTTGCATTTGTGCTTTGTCAATCTGTCTTTTTATTTTGAATTAATTATTGCAATATTTATTTTTTAAGAAATTATTGTGCATAATTATTTATTTATTAAATTAAAAACTTAAAAATAAAATTGTAAAATATTTTCTTATTTTATTAAATTTTATTATAGGAGAGAGAAACTAATATTATTTAGAAAGTTGGATTGGGCGGTGATCATTACGAAATGTATAATTATTTAGATTGAAGGTTATGATATGGAAGTGAGAAAAATTGATATTTTATTAATTAGTGTGGTTGGATGATGGTCATTACAGTGGATAGTCTAATAATTCCTGAAGGCCCGCCCTCTCGAAAAAAATAAAAAATAATCCCCTGAGGCCACTTGTTCTGATTCAAAGTTTTGTAATTCGTGATCTAGGAAATTCTACTACACCAACATGGGTAGTGCCCACTCCCCTCACAAGGGAGTAGGCCCCACCTATTATGGGCCCCACTCATCCCCTCACATGTGGGCACTACCCACGCACCCGTCATAGAATTTTTCTCCGTAATCTTACGAAATTTTATTGAATATTTTCAAATGTTGAATGATAGGCTGACAGCACATATTTCGTATTGTATTAGACTTCAATTCTTAGTAGTTAATACTAACGCCTATTAATATCACAAATAGGCTTCAAACAAAATCAAAATGAAATTTTGATCAAGTGACAAATAAGCCTTGGGAGAAGGTCTAATGACATCGAACTGTCAAAACACTTGAGTTTTGAATCAGCTTTGTAATGTGGTAGTTACATTGTTCTTACTTTCTTAAACTACTTTGATAAGATTAATCTTCTTCCCCATCAATCTCTTTTTCATTTTCGATACATTTTCTCCAGTATATGATTTTGATTCAAGCATTTTTTTTCCAGTATATGATTTTGATTCAAGCGTTGTAGTTCATTTAATTGTCCACGTATCTGTCCCAATATTCATAAATTTAGTCATAATTTTGAAAAAATTTATAAGTACAAAATATCACAAAGGATTCTTTTTTTCCCCCAAAAAAAATAATAACAGAATTTCTGGAGTTGATCTTGCTCAAGCACGTTCGTAATATCAAAATCACAAAAGCATATTTTACTAGAGCAAACACGAATTTAATCTCTCTTCTAGCATCTGCCATCTAGTAGGCCAGTGTGTGCGTGCGGGGAAGAAAAGGATTCCAAAAATTATGCAAACAGAAGATCTCTTGTCTGTTTGCTGATAAATATAAATAATTACATTTCTGAAAGGAGTGCAACGAAAACAAAATTGTCATCCCTCATTAATAAAAGCTGGGAAGAGTTTGTGTATCCATCCGTAAATTATTCATTCTCCCAGTCAGAATACTTAACTCAATTGTAGGTTGATATTTGATTCGGATTGAGAAAAAACTACACCTAACAAAAATAATCAAAACTGAGGCAGGTTTTACTTAGATGACTCGGCAGTTGATGTCGATGAAGCTTTCGTTTTGGACTTGGTCTTCAGTTTCTTGGAATCCAATGCAGCCAAGCCCGAACCCAATCCAACTGGAGCTTGTTCACCTGGTTTTGATTCATCGCCTTCAGGAACCAGCGCTCCGTTTGAGGTTTGATTGCTTGCTTCTTTCTTCCCTCCCTCGGCTGTTGACTCATTTACAGCACCCGAGTTTATGATGTTGAGAAACTGAGATGGTGGTGGTGATGCCTGTGCAGGACCGGCATTCCGACGTACCAAAAGACCCTTTGCTGCTGCTTTCTTCCTTATTTCAGCAGCTGCTTTAGCCGCTCTTTCATCGAAACCTCTCGTCCGAAGAAAGTTTTCACCAATCACAGCACCATTCAATGATTTGTTTCCCGAGGGACCGGAACTCCCAGCGGCTGCAGCATTTTGAAATGCTTGTAGAAGGTCCGGATGGGCCTAGCATTCGTGTAAATTTTAAGCATAATATATAAATGTTGCTAATACAATCTAATAATTATAAATCCGGGAAAAAAATGAAAAATAGATGCCCTTATTTACTGCGAATTGTATATTTGGCTCAACCTACGCAAAATGTATTATATCACTATTCACTACCAGCAACCAAGGTTTCATCAACAAGTCTCATATACAAGTTCAAGGCTGTTGGATTTATTGGGTCATAAGATTCAAATTCCACTTATGTGTTATGTATTAACACACTCCCTAAGGCTGGCAGAGGGTTAATGCATGGTATTGTTATTAAAATGAAAAGGACTCAAGGATGTATCAAAGGTAAGTCCCTAAAACCCAAGGATCACAAAGGTAATCAGGAATCCTATCTACTTTTTTGTCTGAAAATTCGAAGTAACGAATTTTCCCCTCATCAAACGAATCACACATATCTGAGCTTCAAAGTAGATTTTCTCGTCATCCTTGACGATCAAAAGTGAAACACCAAATACACAAAAATAAGAACAAAATAGATAGAGAACGGATGAACCTTTATTAAATCTATAGCCTTCTGGGCGGAAGAAGGATTCAAAGCATGTCCTTTCTGCTTCTGTGCATTCACCTACAATAGGAAGGATGTTTATGTTCTCTTGAAGGCAAGGGTACTCATTTAACTAATAAAAACAAATGAGAGCAAATGACTTCCTGAAGAAACCAGGATAGAACATACTTGCTGTTCACGCATCTTGAAGGTTTTCATCCAGTCCTGAGAATCCTTAGTCCTAGAGTCATCCTCACCAAGTTGTTTCACAAGAATATCATATGTTTTCTTTTCGTGCTGCGAATCAAATATAAAACATCATTAGGAAATGTTTCACACGTCATATTCACACAACCATCAGCAGTAAGCACAAACCTGGTAAGAAAGCTTAAAGGCTCCCATACAGTTAAATGCAATAGCCAAGGCATGATAGCACACTGCAGTCTGAATATGTTCCTCTCCTAGAAGTCTTTCATTTTTTTTCAATGCTTCTTGCAAATATCTAAGAGCTGTATCCATCTTCCCAATATCCTGGTACATCATTGCAACATTAATGAAAGTAGCAGCAACATCAGGGTGATCTGGACCGGATGACAACCCTAACAGAAGCAGTGCTCGAGACATATGACGCAGTGCAAGCTCTGTTTGGTTAAGACCGTGGTAGAAGAGAGCCATATTCCCATAACTGTGGACAACAGAATGCTTTAGCATTCATTATAGAAAAGGGCGCCACAACATCACCCCAAAAATAGAGAAACTGCAATATCTGCAATTGCAGCACTCTATCATAACAGGTATAAACCAAGACAATCAAGCAATTGGGACCCCGATTTGGAGCTGTTTCTTCTTCATCACAGTGGAAATCAATATAAGATAACGTAGGCACGAGATGAAGCCTAGGCATTAGGCAATGAAAATAATTTTAGAGCGCAGAAAACATAATGGATCAGGGGAAATGATACATGCCTGTGAGCAGTGTCAGGGTGGTCCAATCCAAGGCAGCGCTCATTTATTATAAGTTCTTTGTGCTGTTGCATTATTGCTCCAGCCATGTCTCCAGCATGATACAAAACCATGGCCAAGTATCTGGGAAAGAAAAGGTTGTGGTAGATTACCTTATAAACTGACATTTTTATGCCTTGAAATCAACTGAAACACATTCCCGGTTGCCATGTTGAATATTCAAGGCATGTAAAGCATTACTCGAGAAATCAGCATAAAAAAGTTGTACAGTAACTACCGGCAACAATTTGCAACCTCTCGATGCATTGGACCAGTAACCTGCAGTATTTTATCTTAAATTGGTTACCAATGCAAAGAAAGAAGACATCATCATAAGACTAAACAGTATGGGCATACCTGCTGAAGAATTGTGAAAGCTTCAGAAAATAGCACATATGCCTCACTAAGCATTCCCTAAGAAAGCAACAAAAAACCATTAAATATTTGTCATACTATAAAAACAAAATCTCTTAACCCAAAGTTGTATTAAATTTATAACATCAGATTGATATGATCTCATGATGATGATTATCATGACATTCACATATCATTTCCTAGCATTAAATTTTCTAGTTGGGGAAATGCCCGTGAATTTGAAATTTAGATGTTTTTTATTTTATTTTTTTGAGTAACAGCATTGATTCAAAAAGTTGATTATTCCCTCAACAGCACAGATGATCGCAACTACGATTTCCAGGTACAGAAAATTGAGATGCATAGAAATCAATTCTCCTTGCAAGACAATACTAGCATACCTCCGCTAGCTGAACTTTTCCAGTTTCAACCAGATCTTTTGCTTCTGAACAGACTGGAATAGAATGTTTTACTACTGGTTGGAGATTCAGTATATCTGAAACTTGAAAAGGTGCAGTAGCACTGAAATCATACTTGCGTGCAGCAATGGTGATTCCAACCTGATTAGAGTGTCAAATATTAGTCCCCTGTTAAACCAAACTTAAGCACCAAAACACATGGAAAGCCAACAACAATTTTCTTTTTATCTCAGGTCAGAAAAGGGAGATGAATCTCAATAAATCCAGTCATCTAGCATGCTTCTTTCTCGGTATATCCAAACACAGGTAGGAGCATAAACTGAAACATTCTGGGGTCGGTTGACATTCATAAGAAGTATCTACTGAATTATGAGTGACAATAGCAATTTCTGAAAAAATTACAAGATAGTGTGCCCATACTACATTCAATAACTATATATTAATATGCTAATATTACATGAAGGGATGCAAAGTTATCTTTCAGGAAGGATGTCCATGTAAATGGATATCAAAGCTAAATCAACAAAATATTTACCTTTTGGCAAAGATTTCGTATCACTGAAATTTTCTTCACTCGTTCTCTCGCATCTTCCGGTAACTCAAACTACAGAAGGGATGGTTCAACGAAATAAACACACAATTCAACCAATACAGATATGAATGAAGTCAAATCCAGAAACAAGAAACCTGGTACTTGAGTTTTGCAAATTCGTGAATATCAGCCCACAAACTTTCTGAGGTATAGCTCAAAAACAAGGACTGCTTCTTTTTAATATATCCTCCACTTCTTAACTTAGCTTGTACTTTGGAAGATTTTCCTGATGCACGATAACCTGATTGACCCTATATGGATGTCACAACTCACGAGTCAATGAAAAACTTCCACATGCCAAAGAAAAATCAACCAGGTAATGAATCCACAAGCAAAATTTCAGTTTATTCAACATTGCAATGAGAGACGATGTCATTCTCCATTTCAACTGTTCACAAATAATTATCTGGATAAAATTTCAGGATGTTTCCATATAAAAGACTTGAAAAATAGCAGCAGGAAGCTGAAAAATCATAAAACTAAAAAAGGCCAAAAGGAGAACATACAGATCACGAAATACAAACAAGTCACCTTTTTTTGGCTTTTCGAGTGTGTATTATTTGCAACACCTTTAGCAGAAACACCCTGAACTTTTCCAACAAAACAGTTGAAAATATGTGAGATTGCATTCCCAATATCATGATCTTCTGTGTCTCTTAAGGCATCCTGCATTTAAATAAGCATGCAACTTAATGTAATGCCCTGAAAGTACGCATAAAGTGCAGATAGTTTTGTACGTTAATCATATACTTAACCTAACAAAACTAAACTGTAGGAAGGAGCTTCGACTCCTACTTAAGTTATTGGCACAACACTCAGTAAAGCCCAAAACACCATTGGAATAAACAGCTAAGCCTAGTACGTTCCATTGTATATATATAACTGAATCAAATTCCTCGAGAAACATCCCTATCTCATAAGAAATCCAACATTACAGCCACCAAAGGATAAAGGCCAAGACTGACTTTTATACTTTTTAGCAAAAGTGCAGTCCAGTGTTGAGAAAATGAAAAGTAATTGTCAAAACTATACACAATCTAACAAAGCATGAAATCCCTGACAAATTGTTGGTCACCTTGATAATATGCTTTGCCGATCTGACAACAATCTCATTGGAACAAAGGTCCCATAAATGAGGCATATGTCTGGTCCCTTCAGCTACCTGTATCAATAATAAAACTCATTGGGTGAATAAAGATAACACAAGAGCCTTTTAAGTCATTACATAAAGCCTGAGTCTCTTCAGTTCAGGCTTCAAAAGCTTGAGGGTGTACAATATGATTATAATTCATCAATAGTTTACACTTACCTGTCCAATATAACGAACATTAATACCATGTGCATGAAGTGCTTCAGTAAAAGTTTGTCCATCCATAGGTGAAACTTCAAGGGTGCACAGATCATGTATGAATTTAGGCAATGCAACATCTTTGAGATATAAACTTGCTTTTCGCACATTTTCCTCATCTGCAGCTATCTCCTGGAATGGTGAAAGTGTTAATAGAGTTCCTCATGTGCAGAAGGTATGTTCAAAAGGCTAAATAAACTACCTCTGGATTGCCAGCTAATTTAAATTCAGTAAAGACATTGGGATTGAACAATATCTCTTTGGTTGCATCTTTTCTATCAGATTGACAACCGCATTCCTGAATATTCTGCTTTTCACCATCCATAGTATCCTGCAAAAAACATATTATGGTCATGTGGGACCAAAATAAGGTGAGTTAAGCATACATGAACACTCCATGGAACCAAAACGAGGTTTTGTCTATCTTTCATGTTAACCAAAAGATTTCAACAAGTTAGAGAGCCAAGTGACAAGCTCAACTAGTCAGTGGAAATACATGAAATGAATGGCTTATGAAAATAAATTCTATAGCATTCAACGATTATAGATTCAAGAGTTCAAATCCGAATTATTGTAACAGCGGTCATTCCTTTTGATTTGTCTGAAGTGACGAATGTAAGAGCAATCTGAGTCAACTTAGAATAGAGAAAAAGTGAACTTCTGGAAAAGCTGGATTTAATTTAAGTGATAAATAAATTGACGATATTAGCACCACCAACTTTATAATTTCGTGCAACAAAAAACGTGCAAAATCCCAGCATACACATTACATTAAGGGTACACAGGAGTTCACGAATGAGGGCTTGCTGCTTATCAGGACATATCGACATAGAAATACTAAAATATGGTATATACTGATATCCTCGAAAACAATATGTTGATGAAAGTGAGCAAGAATGCTACACCATATGTTCAGGTGAGCCAAATTGGGAGAAAATTAAATTTCTTAACAGGATCACATCTTGTAAAAACTATGCAGAACCAAACCATCTAAAAGTTGTTTCTCACAATGATCACCTCTAAATGTACATCTGTTTTTGCTGAAGTTGAATTTTCATCAGGTTTCGCAGATTCCTGAGCATTATCGGCGCCTAAAGAATCAGGAGCAACAGGGCACTCTTCATGCGATTCACAGCCAGAGCTCTTATCACTCGCCTCAGCCTTTTCATGCATAAGGGAATAAAGAATGATAAGAATATAAAATATTCAGAATCATTATAGCATCGACACTCAAGTGGAAGCTGAGTCTTACATGGCAAAAGGCAGTTATGAGTTCAGGCCTCAAAATACAAAATCTGGAACCAGGTCCAGTATAGTTTGCATCACGAGGAGTGACTCTCATCAAATCTAGTAGATAGTGCCTGGGCACATTATACAACGTAAGGTGATATAGCTTAAAAGCTACATATGTAGTAAGTGCTACTCAGAGAAACAACTTAGAACAAAAAGGATCCAAGGGCAGCTAAAATCTGTTCAGCCACTGCACAGAGAACATATAGCACACAAAAGTACAAGAAGAGACTACAAGTATATACAATTGTTGTTTCCAGATCATTCACATGGAACTAACATTTGCAAGGAATGTATGGGGAAATGAGGCACTCAAAGATTTTTCTCCTCTAACAAACTCATCTAATTCACAAAGTAGTAAAATGATGAATTTTTAAAATATCTCAAAAAGGAAACTTTCATCGGTAGAAATTAAATGATAGTGGCATGATACACCAGTAGAAGATAAGCAAATGAGACTAACAAGAAATCATTAAACAACATGAATCCAGTGGTACCTGTCATCACTACCAACAATGCCCTTACACTCAACTGGAGCAGCTAGCTTGATAACATTTTCAGATCCATCAAGCACATTGTGTTCCTTCAGATGAAGACGTTTGGAAGCTTCCAGTACCTGAAGGAGAATTGCAAATCAAGCACTACCGGTGCTTTGTGATTTTGCCCATATCTTAAGTCCATGTAAGGAAATTGTGCCCTTAACAATGAAAATTTCCCCCTTTTTTAAATTAAGTACAATATTATAGTAAATCCCACCTTGATGTCCCTAACTTTTAAGATCCTGAGAAAGGTGCTTACCCAACCCTCATGGGAAAGGTGCTTACTCACTTGCACACCCCTTTAAAATTCCCATTTATTATAAGGTAGGTAAAACAAGCCGTTAATTAAAAAAAAGGAACATGAATGAGCCAGTCTGAAATATTTTATTAAAATATCCAGAGATGGGTGATTTTTGGACTGTTCAAAAGCCATTTATTTTCCAATGATTTCCACAAGAAAGGCACGGTATAGAAGTTCATGGGGAGGGAGAATGTAGAATCGTTTAGCTCATTTCTACCTTGGTATGAAAATCTTCACTCCAGCAAATTTTCTTGCCATTGTCAACAGAACCATATAAAAGGGAGTCCGATTTATCACCTTGGAGGATTCCAGGCAAGACACTCTGGCAAGAAGAATGAAATTACATACAGTAGCTAACTAATTCAAAAGTAGAATCGAGTAGATATGCATTCAGAAGGGTTAACTGAGCGGTTAAGACAGAAGATCATATCGACGTATCAATGAGTCAATGAAGACATTTATTACACTCAAATAAAACTGCCATAGAAATTATTTAACACACTCAATAAATGAACATGTTTAAAGGTTCCTCCATTATCTTAGTAGAAACTTCACTCTGGTCAAATCCACATCCATAATCAAAAGAATACATTTTGAGTCTATTGAAAAATAATATTATCGGCATACCTGTGCTACCACCCTATGACCTCTGTAATCAATTATGGCCATAGCAAGGTTGTATAATCCAGGAACATCAGCTTCCTGGAAGGCCTTCGTCCCTTTTAAATCATTGTTAGCACTGGCATATGTGGCTTGCTCACTTTCAGCCAACTGAGCCTCTGCAGGCATATCAGGATTTCCTGTATGCGGAACAGAAGATTCTCTTGAAGCTCCTTGTGGAAGAATTTCCACATTTTTATCAGAAGAATTTTGTTGTGGGGGTGTGAGATCAACTTTATGGAGTTCATTTGATGCGCGCCTTTGGGCCAACTGCTCGAGGTCCGCATCAACAGCAAAACTCAAGAATATGTTGTTATGGACATACCTGGAGGTCAATTACAGAAGGATCATATCAACACACATTACGCATGACATAAAAGGAGTGAGAGGGCAGCAACCTCAAAATGAGAAAAGCTGAAAAGGAAAATGATCAATAGTCAAAAAGATGATATAACTGTAGCTTCGATTATGAAGAAGTAGTGGGCATTCAATATTAACTATGGGTAAAGAAACATGCATGCAAACACAAGAAACTAATTTATACAGCTCAAGTGGGCCACAGAGAAGATTCCTGTTGACAATTAAACTCAGAGTGGTCAATGCAGTCACATTATCAATTAAAACAGCAGCAACACCATGATTATCCACGATGCCCAGAAAAATACAACCACATACGCACAAATACTTAAAGAGGAAAAGAGAAAACTCGGAACGAGGCATAGTTAAACAGAAAAATTGAAGGATAATAAAACTGCAACTTTGTGTTATTGATTTGTCTTCCCGCTTACGCACATGTGAAAGCATTCTGGATCCGTAGGATTAATAGGTGGAATACATCTACTAATTACTCCAATTGCACCGCTAGTTGCAGCATCAACAAAATCAGAAGTAACTTTGTAAAGAGCTCTATCTCTCAAGATCCTGCAATACAACCAGTAAGGAAATAGTTACGGAGAAGGTACATAATCTAGCTAGCAAATGTGGTCCAAAGATATTAAATGGTATACCTTTCCTGATGGGTAGAGTGCGGGAACTCCCGGCAAGCCTGCAACTCTTCGTTCCAATCTCTCAGCATACCAATCAACTCACTTCCAAAAGAAAGCGTCAGAGAGTTTTCCGCTCTTGCTGCATCACGTTTGTGATCTGAAATCACAAGCACGCAAAAGCCAGGTTATCAGATACAAGAAACAATAAAGATGATAGTGAGATACAAGGAAAGAATAACATGACTGAGCCTATGCAAGGAATGCAAAAGACTTGAAGACAGCATAAAGGTTTAGAAGTTGAGCTAAAAGGGTAGTATATTTCACGAGGAATACAGCTAAGTTTGTTAGGGAGAAATATTTGATTATAAGCTGGGTTAAATGTAGCACTTCACAAACTCAAGTTTTGAAGACGATTAAGACAAACAAAGAACAATCTGCGAGAAGAATAAGAGCATGAAGTCTGATTATAGAGGTTAAACAACACGCTCTCCAACAAAAAGTCAGTTCCAATAGCACACTATCTATAAAATAGAAAGTAAATAAAAAAAATTGTTATAGTATCTCATCTGCAACATATGATAGCACTATTTTTTTTTATGACCCGTAACATGGTAAGATTTTGACTAACCCGGTACAGGATATAAGCCCAACCATGAATTTGGAGGCAAGAGAGATTGAACATTTTCAAAGGGATGTGCAGAAGCCTTCCTCTCCAAAATTTCACGGAAAGCTTCAAAACAACATAAGTGATTTATAAAAGTCCAGAAAATTATGTCAACTCTGAGCCGGAAAAAAAAAATTAATTAGTTCGATACCTTTCTTGAACTTGGGACTAATCTTTTGCAGAAGTCCAACAAGGGTTGTCGCTTCTGAAGAAGCTTTGTTTGGCCTTGGGTCAAGAATATTCCCCGTGCTGGAGTTAACGTAGAAAGATTTTGTTGTTCCTGTAACACAATATTTATTTCCTTCCAGGGTTGCCACGTCCAAATAAACCAAGTCTCCAGAAAGCCTGGTATAATTAGATTTAGAATGTTAGCAAAAATCTTCAATAAACATATAAAGATATCAAAAATCAAGATATGAAAAAAAATGGAAAGACCTCATGAATTAAGAAAATCAAATGTATGAAAATTATTTGGATTTAATACAACCTTCTGTAGCTTGGAGGTGGATTAAACGAAGAGAAAACAATACTTTCAACACATCTGATCTCTTTGGAAGGAGATGACAGCAAACCACTAAGTGAACTAGTAACATTCTCCATAAAACCCAAATTCTCAAGTTCTGGAACATCAGCCTTCAGAGCATCTATATGTAGAAAGGTGCAAAAAGTTACAAATCTACAGGAAAGTAGAATTCACATGGATCAAATATATAAGAAATTTTAGAAAGAAAATAATGAACCTGCTTTATTATTAGCTCCATTTCGACCTGTTTCATGTTGGAGTGCAAGTGTTGTTGATAATGAAGAATGCAAGGTCAAAAGTGAAAGTAACTCTCTTGTTCGATGAACATGAGCTCTGATGGATC
>AYJT01072359.1:0-16312 GCA_001278415.1 Ocimum tenuiflorum
AAAACTACTTTGATTTTGTGCATTTTTCCGTCATATAATAATGTGAATATATAGAGTATAATATGTTTTTATGAGCAAAACCACGTAACCCCAATTTCCTTTAAGAATAGAACACTTCGCATACACGCAATGTGTTTGTGAAAATTTTGTTATACTTCAATTCGTACAAGCTACACGAATTACATTGTTAAATTTAGTATTTCATGTAAATGCAAGATTAGTATATTATATTTCAGCTCGTTCAAGCTACACGAATACTTTCTCGTAGATTTATATCGCGCAAAAATCGTAAAATCTACAGGAAAAATGCAAATTTAATTCCTAGATTTGCACAATGTAGGTACTTGAATTATGGAGTTATTTCATCAAGTTAATGTGACGCTTGGTTTAATTATCGAAAATCACCATAATATGAGTTTGATAGTAGAGAGAATGAATACGAGTTTGAGATTGAAACAAACCATATTAAAATGAGTTAACTGATTCCTAAATATCATGGAATTATTCGCAAATATTATTATTAATAATGTCTCTGTGCATAAAATAATTCTTCTTATAGAGATCAAGCCTTAAAAAATACAAACGAAAGCAACTATGTTACCTTTACTACCATATATAAAAAATGGACTCTCATCCTAGAGAGGTCTCTTTGGGACGAAATGGGTTAATCGGAATAACGTTCTTTTGAGTTTAAGTGGATCTTTTAATTAACGAAAATAGACTCAATAATAATTTTAACAATTTGTTCCTTGTTATTAAAAAAATACATGCAATAGTAGTTTTAGGCGGTAAGTTTTTGTAGTGCGAATTTATTGTTAATAACATCTAATTAACACAAAGAATTGATTGTTTCATAACATATAATTTTAATATTAATGAAAATAGAATTGATAATAATTTTAATAATAGAAGCTTCAATTGCAGTGTTTATATTATTTTAGTAGTTACATATGTGAACATAAAAAAAAGGCAACCCGAGCTACAAGTACACCTTTATATTATTTTAGTAGTTACATATGTGAACATAAAAAAAAGGCAACCCGAGCTACAAGTACACCTTTATATTATTTTAGTAGTTACATATGTGAACATAAAAAAAAGGCAACCCGAGCTTCAATTACACCTGCTCCTAAGGGTACTTGTAACGGTAAGTTCAATAAACAAGTATAATGTTTGGAGTTGGATTCGCACATTAGAAGTTAATGAGTTGGCAAAAAGTTTTTGAACCTCATTTCTTATATCTGGTGTTGGATTTTGATTGTAACGTGGACCGTTGTTGTTTGCCACTATCACTTTTTATTTTTATTTTATTAAATATCTTAATTTCTACATAAATGCACATAAAATGCATCTCTTAATTTTTATTGTTATATTCACAAATAAACATTATTAATGTAATTAGATGTTGTGTTATTTAATTCATCTTGTTTATTGATGCAATTCTTATTGATGTAATTCAAATTTATTCTTATTTTATTAAATTAGTCATTTTTGAAAAATAACGTTACTTGAAAAATTTATATATAATTTAATATTATAAATAAATATATTTTCTAAAAATGTATATTTATTATATAAAATATTTTGTATATAACATATATGTGGGTGGGTTTGTGTGGGATCATGTTAAAATTTGTATTTTAGGTTTATTGTTATAAGAATATGTTTAAAAAGGTTAATGAATTTTAACTTTTGATGTGACACTATTGAAGTTGCTTTTTCGGATTCACCATTACTACTTTAAAACTATTCACAGTAGTGACCGGAACCTAACCTAGTCACAACATAAAATATTTATTTCTCTCTCATCCACATATACAATTATTATTTACACTTACATCAGTGACCGAAACTTAATCTAGTCACAACATAAAATATTAATTTCTTTTTCTTACAATTTAATTTTAAAAAATGAGAACTCTTTTAATTTTTTATATCTTTAAATTTTTAATGATAGTAAATAATTTTTACGCACTAGAAAAATATTTGACAAATGAAAATTATGACAATCAATATGAAATAAAAGATAAATTGACGAAATAGAAATACAACGCATGAGAATGAGAGAATTTCTTATTGTACGTGAAAATATATCAATATTGGGCTCCATTTATAGAGTTTTTTTTTTATGAATTTTAGTGTATTTTTTAATAATAATATAAAATTTATATTATTTTATCCATATATCCAAACAATATATGACACCCAATAAATGAGTGCTACGTGACACACAAAAGTACTTTGGCTAAGGCCATGGCCTTTGAGTAGAATAGTGCCCATGACCACCAAAATTCCTACTATTTTTCTTTTTTTTATTAATAAAATATACGTGGCCACTTGTCTAAGTCCTAACCGGTCATGACTCCACTGATGATACGACGACATTGCAAATGGCATGACTCCATCACTGATGGGAATTGTTTTCAGTTTTTTATATTTTTAAGATGAGTGGTAAAAAAATCATATTGTATGGTAGGTGAAGTAAAATTTACTGATAATGTGAAGAGAGAAAAGACGGGGGACTCCCGGTATCACATGACCACATCCTTTTCAATTTTAATTGTATTTTTCTTTTTTGAATTAATAATGAGTTTAGACCGTCTAAATAATTTAGAGGGATTTAAATAGTTCATTTTCATCCACTCAAATTCATGCCCGTCCTGAATTCTAATTCCAAACTCATATTAACCCTAGATTTTAAACCAGAACTCGTCTAAATGATTTAGGCGGTCTAATCTCCTCATTCATAAAAAGTATAGATAAACAAAAAATATAATAGTTAAATTCCGTATATAAATCGAAAATAATCGGATATCCGAAGAAAAACCTCATCGCATAATATGTTTTGAAAAATGCAGTGTAAACGGAAACACCCTTCAATTTAGAAAAAAAAAAATCGAATGATTCTGCTTAATTATAATATAAATTATGCATTTTTTTCAAAAAATAAAATAAATTATGCAAAATTTTAAATAAATATACAAACTATTAAAAATTAGTCGAACATGACCACGACTTTAATTTTTCCTGAATGGGAATGCTGAGTCAACACATTGCATTTCCACGTCTCCAACTTCAAGCCATGTCATTATATTTGATTAAATTCTAATAATTTTTACATAATTTATCAAATTTTTGATAAAAAACAAATATAATTTGTATTCATAATTAAATATTTGCCCTGAGATTTTTATCGAACCATGCCATAAAGAGATTATTATATGTGTTTAGAAAAAAAAAACGAAAAAAGAAATTGCCGATTGCCACTGCCAACCCAGCCTTTTGACGGTTAAATGGTAATGACCCCAATGCCCCTCGGTTATCGAGTTTGCCCTCGTTTTCTGCCACCACTTTTCGTAATTATTTACCATTTTGACTGGATGTATTTATGTCGAATTATTTTGCTTAAACCCCCATTGATTCCCTCTTCCGAACGCGCTCACCCACAGCAAAAGTAAAACTCTGCTGCTCCATTAATCGGAGAATCACTCCATTCACCAACTCACACTCTCTCTCTCAAACACTGACGCACACGCATAAAACCCTCTCTCTTTCTCTCTCTTCAATCAGAACTCATTCATCTCGAGTTCGTACAGAGAGGGGAGGAGAGCAAAGGGGAAGTGAAGCGTGAGGTGTGGATGAAATCTCTTCGTTTTTCTGTTTCATTTTCTTTTCTGTTGCGGCACGTATTCGAGCGTGATCCTCCGCTTGATTTCTTTGAGTTGTTGTTTATTCGAGATAAATTGCCCTCGGTTATCAATGCTGACAGGAACAGTTCATGATCATTTGGTGATTTTTTTTTGATTGGCAGATGTTTTTAATGCTCTGATTGGTGGAGGATTTCTTCGTAGTTGGTTGAAGCGGTCGGCGGAAGGTAATGTGGATTTATTATCCTCTCATTAATGCTCTTGTTGAATGGAGCTACAGTACAGTAATGATTTGCTATTTGATGGCCTGTGCATGCAATTGAGAATCCATGTGATCCTGCAATGTAGGATGGTACACTTGAGATTCTCCATGAATTATATAAGTTACATGTTTTGTCTTGTGCATCATGCCAACATGTGTTTAATTTCCTGGACGAACTCATGATTTGTTTGTCGGAGGAATCGGTTTGGATTTCTATCAGCATTGATTTCTCTGTTTTTGGAGATATATGGATTAATTGACTTTTCCTGATTCTATAGCCATGATTGATCCTTTCAACTTTTATTGTTTCCTTCCTGAATATTTTATGGACTCTGACAGAGAACTTTGCTCATGAATGAATAAGACATGAAGGAAACGAGCCATTAATTTTCTGTGCGTATTTATTGAATGCCATATGGTTTGGATATTTGAAATTGATATAATTATCAACAAATCTTTTATGTGCATGCACAATATCCTGAGACTTGATGTTTACTCCGGACCAAGTTTACCCCACTGTAGTTGAATACTTGAATCAACTTATCTCTATTGTTTTTCATTCCCAAGGAAAAAAGTCAGGTCTTCAATGGATAATGACTTGCTTGAAATTCAGCAAGTTACATCAGGTCGCTTGAAGGGGATTCAGTTGAGTATTTTATCTGATGATGATGCTGTAAGTGATCAATCATGCATTTGGATTAAATATTTTATGAAGCGGTAGAAAACACTCTTTATGTTTTTGCATCGGATTTTTAGGGAAAGATATCAGCAATGGTTGTCGGAACAGTCAATGAAGTGTCAGATGCTGCCCTGGGGCTCCCTACGTCAAATGCAACTGAATGCATTACCTGTGGTGCCAAAAACTCTAGGGACTGTGAAGGTAACTAGGGGATTTAAATTAAAAATGGTACTTTATGATCTCTGTTATTCCCTTGTGTAGCATCTTAAATAGAATTTGACATAATGTTCTGTATTTTGCAGGACATTTTGGTTTGATTAAATTCCCATTTACAATTCTAAATCCTTATTTCATGTCTGAAGTTGCAAAGATTCTTAATCAAATCTGTCCAGGATGTAAATCTGTTCGGCACAGCAAGATTAAGGTTAGATACCGTTATCATGTACTTAAATATTAGATTGTCAATCTAAGAGGAATTTTTTCTGTTGATTTTGGTTAAGTGTCACAAATATATACTCATGTTAAATGATAATCTAGTCGCCATGCTCTTCTGTTTTTCCTTAGTACATGAAAAACTAAAACAAGCATCATGTTTATGTGAGTCAGTGAAATCAAGTCTGTGCTAGGCTAAACCCCCCAAATGATAGCAATGACCATGACCTATTCCCTCTGTCTTGTAGATCAGGTGATTGAAACTAAATAGAGTTGAAGGCAAAATCTATAACCTAGTCAGGGCTTTATTGGGACATGTTAAGGTTTATATAAAGAATTCTCGAAGTGGCAGAGACTAAAAAATTTGGCTTGGACTTTATGACAAAATGGGAAGTCTATTTTCAATCATCCTATTCTGATGTTGGAACTATTTATAGACTAGTTTCATTGGTGAACTGCCTATCCTCTATAAGTGCTGCCAATGTCTATCCTGCACTCCCTTTAATGAATGCTATTTATCTTTATTTTTTTTGAAACCGATCTCAAATCTTTTCAGAATGCTAATTCTTATCTTTTGTTATTTTCTCATGCATCAGAAAGCAACTCATTCTGCTTCAAGTTATCAGACAAGAAATTGCAATTATTGTACAGTGAGTTCATCTGGCGTTTTGTTTGCAAATTTTTGAGATGACTATTTCTACCAATTTTTCTATTTTCTATCTGAATAACAGGGAAAATCTAGAGATGGATATCCAAAAATGAAGTTCAAAGTATCTTCGAAAGACGTGTTTGCAAAAAGTGCAATTATCGCCGAAGTTAGTGATGCATTGGTAAGTAAGAGCTCATGTGGAGCTCTAGCTTCTGATTATTGGGATATACTCCCTAAAGACTCAACTCAAGAACCCACTAGCTTACCATCAAACAAAAGAGTGCTATTGCCTGCTCAGGTAAGATTGACCACGGTCCTTTTTGGTTGGGTGGATGTATGCTGTTCTTTTCTACTTGTATTCTCTTTCACTGGATAAAGATCTAGGTCCAGATATCAATTTGTCAGTATCGAGACATTAGTATTTTTGATACTTGCCAAAGCCTTTTTTCCCCCTTCTAGTTTTGTATCATAGAAGCCTGGAACAAGGATACTTGTTTATTTTATTTTTTTAATTTGTTGCGATAAATCTGCAGCATTTCAGATGCACGATTTTGGGAGAAATTGGTAGGAAATGGAACACTTAAGCTATGCTGATTTTTTGAATTTTTACAGATCAATCCTGAAAGTCTAGTGACTATAATAATAATACTTTCTTATAGTTTATCAGGATGATTATTCACTTCAGACAACTTGGTTTACTGTAAGAAGTAAGGACCGATCCAAATAATTGTAATCCTTGTTCCCTGTCAGCTTCCCATGGTTCTGTACGGGACAGTTTGTCTCATTCTAGATTGAACATACCTCATAAGATGATAGTGTCTCCAACATATTACTTTTGTCTTTCACTGATTGATTATACTCTTTCACTGATTGATTATACATAAGTTTACCAACGAATCACTTCTAGTACTACAGTTTATTATACTGCTAGAGAACTGTGGACTAGACCTTGCCTTTTTTTTAATTATCCAGTGTGAAATCTCATTGGTAATATTATTTAAATTTTTACCACAAGGTTCTGCTTATCATCCTATTATTTTCATATCCTTTTTTTTGTGATATCCTTTAGCTATATAATGCAAATTTATGCTGTTGGCTTTTCAGGTGTATAACATTTTAAAAGATGTATGTCCAAGGACTTTGGAAGCCTTTTTCAGAAGGAAGAACTCAATCTTCCTTAACTCTTTGATTGTGACTCCAAATAGCTATCGAGTGAGAGAATATGGTGGGGGCATTAATGTTGTAAGTGCTTGTATCTTTCTTTCACCAACTTGTTCATTTATGAGTTTTAAAAGCCTTTCTGCTGTTTCTACTCTTCATAACTACACAATTTCATTTTGTTGTTATTTGACTATCTAGGATGAGACTACAAAGATGTACAGAAAGCTTATTGATTTTAGAGGCTCACCAAATGAATTAAGTGCTCGTGTTCTCGAACGTTACAAACTTTCCAAGGCAAGTACATGAATAAAATATTTCAGATATATTTATATATTATGGTACATGTATATTCAATGGCAGAAAGTAATCTTCTTAAAAACTCTCCTGCTGCAGATACGCTCTGAAAAGCTGTCAAACTTACAGAAAGCATATGAAAAACAAGCAACAAATGATTCTGCTTCAAGTTCATCAGGGCTAAAAAACCTAAAAGATTTGCTACTTGGAAAGCGGACGGATCATTCTTTCCGCATGGTGGTGGTTGGAGATCCTCGACTTAAGGTTCATGAAATTGGCGTGCCGTTTCATATTGCAGAGAATGTGCTTATTACCGACCATATCAATGAATGGAATTGGGAGAAGCTAATGCCATGCTGTGATTATATGATTCGCCGTAAAGGGAACTTCTCTGTTCTTCGGGATGGTCAAAGGAGAACTATCTGGTCTAAGGACATGTTGCATTCAGGAGATTCTGTTTGCAGGCCTCTTCTCGATGGAGATGTTGTTTTGATTAATAGGCCTCCATCTATTCATCAGCACTCCCTTATTGCTCTCTCTGTAAAAATTCTCCCAATAAACTCTGTTGTGTCCATTAATCCTCTTATATGCTCTCCATTCCGGGGGGACTTCGATGGGGATTGTCTCCACGGTTATGTTCCCCAATCAATAAACACTAGAGTAGAGCTCAATGAGCTCGTTTCTTTGAAAGAACAATTAGTCAATGGGCAGAATGGTCGGAACCTTTTGTCACTGAGTCAAGATAGTCTGACTGCTGCATTTCTTTTTCTAGAAGATGGAGTTATTTTGAATAAATTTGAGATGCAGCAACTGCAAATGTTCTGTTCCTGTACACCAGTGTTGCCTGCTGTTATCAACCCAAAATCTGGAGCTTCTTTCTGGACTGGGAAGCAGTTGTTTAGTCTTCTTTTGCCTTCGGATTTTGAATTCACTAATGCATGTAGTGGTGTGCGTGTTATGCAAGGAGAGCTTATATTGTCGTCCCAGGGATCATCCTGGTTAAATGACAGTAGCGAGAACCTATTTCAATGCCTTATAAGACATTGTGGGGACAGAGTTCTTGACTTCTTCAATAGTGGGCAGGAGGTTCTTTGTGAGTGGCTGTCGAGGAGGGGACTTACTGTTTCATTATCAGACCTTTACCTGTCCTCGGATTTAGAGTCTCACAATAATCTTCTCGATGAAATATTGTGTGGGCTGCAGGAAGCAGAAAGGGTCTCAAACGCCAGTTTGTTGATGGTGGGCTGTAATCAAGACTTTCTTGTTGACTGCTCTGAAGACAGTGATTACATGAAAAATTTTCTGAATGAGAGGATTTTGATTGCTCAACAGACTGTACCAGAACTCTTTCAAGCATCAGTTTCTGCAGCCAAGTCAGTATTCCGGGACATGCAGAATCTTGTTTACAAGCACTCCGGTTTTAATAATTCACTTATAGCTATGTTGAAGGCCGGGAGCAAAGGCAATTTGCAAAAACTATTCCAGCATAGCATGTGTCTGGGGTTGCAGCATACGTTGACTTCATTATCTTTTTCAGTTCCGCGGAAGCTGTCTTGTGCTTCGTGGAACATTCACAAGATTCCGAATGCCCAGAGTTTTAATAGTTCTTCATTAATCTCCGATTCCTACATTCCATGTGCCATGATTGTCAACTCCTTCACAGCAGGTTTAAATCCTCTGGAGTATTTTGTTCTTTCACTTACAAGCCGTGACAGTTCTTTTGGCGGAAATGCGGATATTCCTGGAGGTCTAAACCGGCGGTTAAATTTTTTCATGCGGGATTTATTAACTGGATATGATGGAACAATCAGAAGCTGTTATGGGAACCAAATTACCCAGTTCCATTATTGCCCTGACGAAATTGATGCTGCACATGCTGGGGTTCATATGGGTGGCCATCCTGTTGGCTCAATTGCAGCTTGTGCCATCTCCGAAGCTGCGTACAGTGCTCTGGATCAGCCAATCAGTGCACTAGAACCCTCGCCTCTATTAGCGCTGAAGGTACTGTGAAAGTGTGTGTGTGTGTGTGGGTAGGTTAATGACTCCTTACAGGTTTGCCTCAGGTATCCTTAGCTTAGTACGAATTTTTGCGACCTCCAAATTCAAGTTCTTATTGTCAAGCTACATGTTATTCGTGTTTCGTACTCTATTTGCCCTTTTTAACATTGGGGACCTTAAAATAAGAAAGGCAATTTGTGAACAGGGGGACTGCCTTTAGGTTGAGATATGGGATAGACACACAAAAAGTATTATTTTTATCAGTCTAGTACTCTGTGAAGTACAAATAAGTTTTGCAATATGAACCTGATAAGCTTAGAATCTGACCATGGTTTGGGAAGGAGTCCTAAAGTCAATCTAATCATCACCATACATGAGGTAGTTCATATTAATGTTTACCCATCTTGACAATTATTGCACGATATGTTGCAACTAGTCACCATGATTTCTGTTCAATTAAATTTTGTGCCCCTTCTGAGTGCAGATATTACATTTTAGCGAACAGTAACTTTTTTCTTCAATGAGCTAGAAATAAAAAGTGTTTTGCTCCATTGCCTTGCAATTTCCTTATATAGGAAACAAGGAAACTATATTTATTAGGAAAAATATAACTTCAAAGGGGATGATGAATCACAAATAAATTGTAGAAAGGTGACCTGATGACCTATCTATTAGTATCAAGTAAAAGCATGGATGTCTAATAGTAAAAGGAAGGATGTCTATTAGTAAGAGGAAGGAAACCCTTAAAAATATTCCTCCCTCAAATCTCATCGATGGATTCCTCCAAATAATTGCATTTTGAGCTTTTATTAATATTTTTCCTTCCCATTGCATTTATCAAGGGAGTTGTATAAGCTAATCCATTTTACTGCATATGTGTCAAGTTCTGCTTAATGCTTGAGGAAATTATAATTTGATCTTGCAGAAAGTACTTGAATCTGGGGTGAAAAGGAGTACTGGCTATAAAACTGCTTCGCTGTTTTTGTCCCGAAGACTTGAAAGTTTGGCGTATGGCTTTGAATATGGAGCTTTAGAAGTCAAAAGTCATCTGGAATGCATGCTTTTCTCAGACATAGTTTCTGATATAAGGATATGGTAAGCTTTCATTTTGGGCAGATTTATCTTTGTTTTATATTTCGTGGGAGTAATATTGATTTGAACTACTTTGATATGCAATGACTGAATATTTGCATAAGCTTCTCTGAGAGGACAAATAGCGACTCCAGCATTAGTCCTTGGACATGTCATTTTCATATTGACAAGGTAATACAAAATTAGTATTATAATACTTTTCTGAATGTCTTGGTATATATATTTAGGATCGCGTTTTGACCTTTCAGGAAGTTGCCAGCAAGAGAAGGCTGAAGCTGAGCTCAGTTATCAGTGCTCTTCGTATGAACCATAAGTTGAATGGATCAAAATCCAAATTTAATCTTCCCAAGTTGCATATAACCAGCGAGTAAGACTCTTCTCACAGACGGGATGTCCGTCTTGTTATGGGATTATAGAAAATTTCACTATAAAGTAATGTAGGTATAATGTCGGATACATACATCACTGTCCCAAGTGTTGTATCAGCAGAATTCTTGGTAAAATAACAAGAGTTGCAAACTCTTCAGACCCCAATACTGAGGATTTAAATGTATCATCACTTGTCAGCTTCTGTGGGTTAAACTTTATCATTCACTTGAAAGGAGAAAAGAAATAACAGATAGTAGGACCATTGTCTTTAATCCCGAGGATTTAAATGAATCATTCACTTGTCAGCTTCTCCGGGTCCCAAGTGTTCTTTTGTCAAATAAAGGAATCTTGAATCCTTCTAATCTCGCTTCCTGATGGACAGGATTTGTTCTGAAGATGACATTCACGCTGACTCTACAATTTGCATATCAGCTGCATTAACTCAGAACTTTCAAGAATTTCCAGATGTGGATATTCTTCGTGATATGGTGATACCTGCCCTTCTTCAAACTGTAGTAAAAGGTTCCAACTAAAGACCATCATTTACTTCATATTTCTCCTTATTCCTTCTATTTTGTCATTACTCTCTTTATATTTCTTTGAGTTGCATGAACCGTATGCTGTTGATTTGGCTGTAGTGTGCGCGTTGTTCCCCGGGTCCATGGGCATGGGGCATCGTATCAAAATGACTAACACATTAGGCTTTCATAACAATAATTTAACTTCTGTTCTAAACTTTGCCAACATGGTTAGCTCAAGTTGCTAGAAGAGTTCGTCAAGCCTACTAAATAATTGATGTGGGACATTACAATGTAGTTAGGGTGTCATAAAAACCTTGTCCCGTGTTATTTTGACGTCAAACTATTGTTCTTGTTTATGCTAATATTTTCCTTATGTCAATTAGGATTTCCTGAATTCAAGAAGGTAGATATATTATGGAAAGAAGGATTCGGTCAATCAAGATTCCCTAGAAGTCCTTCAGGTGAACTTTATTTGAGAGTTGTCACTTCAGAATGCTGTGACTTGACAAAGTTTTGGAGCACCCTCGTAGATAAGTGCCTCCGTGTAAGAAAAATAATCGACTGGGACCGCAGTCATCCAGATGTCCTTGTCGATTACTGTGAAGCATATGGAATTGATGTTGCATGGCAGTATTTTGTGAATGTGAGTTGATTACTTTCAATACACATTCACCTTTCACCAGTTTTTTTTTTCTTTTCCAGTAATGTACTATCTCCATCATTATTGGCTCTGGTAATTACTGGAGACTGATGAGTGTTGGAATCATCCTCCGTGATGTCTCTGTATTTTGGTTGATGGTTAAGAAAAACTAATTTTGTATCTTCAATTGCAGAATTTGCATTCTGCTGTCAGTGACACAGGCAAATCCATCCTTCCGGAACACTTAATTGTTGCGGCCAGTTGCCTTTCAGTGACTGGAGAATTTGTGCCATTAAATTCCAGAGGGCTGGCCCATCAAAGAAAGGAAAGTAATGTTAATTCACCCTTCAGTCAGGCATGCTTTTTGGTGAGTAGTTCAGATTTATTTCCTTTCTTTTCTTTTGGTTTCGTAATTTCCTTCTTTGAGAATAATAACGTATCATTTGTGTTTTTCCGCAATCCTGCGATCCAAATACAGAATCCTAGTGATTGTTTTGTAAAAGCGGCCAAGGTAGAGCAAATGGATGGTCTTCAAGGAAGTCTTGAGGCTTTGTCATGGGGACAAATTCCTTCGATTGGTACTGGTTGCCAATTTGATATTTTATACAAGGGAAAGGTATGATGCTTCTTCATCCCCTCAAATCATCATTATGTGTTAAATCATCTGAATATGCATTTTCCATATTATACCAGAACCCATTATCTCGTGAAATTAAATTTGCTGGATTGGAGAATAATTTTTCCCTTGTCATATATAATTTGTGATAATATATTTTTTCGATCAGTGGACATATCAAATGTAAAACTAAATACTTTTATTGAAGGATTAGTAATTCACTTGATATGATTTTTCTTTGTCATGCATTAGGGGCATAAACCTGCTGAGCACACAGATGTTTACACACTGTTGAGCACCCATGTTGGGTCTGTTAAAACAAATGATGAGGTGAAGCAAGATTCAAGAAAATCTATTGCATCCTACCATTTCAACTCAAAGGAGCAAAAGATTTTGCTTCAGAAAATGCTTTCACAACATTTCACAGTGGTTGGGATTCAGAAGCTCAAACAGAAATTAAAGCGTATCCTGAAAGAGTATGTGATTCCCTTTCTAACCTTTTCTTTTGTATTCCGTGTTAACTTCGTATGAGCTGTTTTAGATTAGTGATCTAACACATTATTACCCTTCTCACTTCTGCAGCATTCAAATTGTTCTACTTGTGTTATTTACTGTAATTGGTTGAACGCCTTCTTAATATATCATTGTATTAGGTAATATGATTTTAATCTACCTCTCTTTCTTGACAATCTCACAAGCAATGTGTGCATTCTTCTCTTATTTTGCATATTTGATGACAAATTGACTCTTTACTTTCTGCAATCTCTGATATAAATATCAGGTCGTCAGAAGCCAATATTAGAGGCTAAATAAAAATTCCAACTGCCAGAGTGACTGAAGCTTGCTTGACTATAATTTACTGTAACGCATGGAAAGTGTTGTTAAACGATGATGTGCATGATGCTTTAGGAACATCAATTTCCACTGATGAGTTTAAGCACGTTGATTGGCATTAAAGCATATAAAACACAATAAACATTCTCAGAAATTTGGTTGAAATGGCAGCAATAAAATGCATGGGAAGTTTGAACCATCTAAAACATCAGTCTTGAGTGCGAACCTTTTTTAAGCTTTATTACCTCTTTTTTTCAGCTTCAGGTCGTGAATAATGTTCTTATTAAATACCTAGAGGATAATTAGTGAATGGGGAAGAACCAACATTATGATTGAAGGTCACCTTGTTATACATGTTTTATGAATGTAATTGCAGGCTATATATTTCTCGACATTCTGATTTCATCTCTTTTTTTTTTCATTAAGTACAATATTAAATAAACCCACGCGGATGTCCCCATATAGATTCGAACCCGTGACCTTTAAGATCATGAGAAATGTGCTTACCCACTGCATCCCGAGGTGGTAGACTAATAGGCCTATCTCTTACTGTTCCCTTGTGGAGGCATTTATCTAATTTTTCAAATTTTTATAACGGCACAGGTATCCTATGAAGCGTCGCTTGAGTGACGAAGATAAATCTACAGCAATGATTGCTCTGAAATTCCATCCAAAGTTGCAAGATAAGTCTGGAGCTGGCATTATGGACATAAAGGTATGCTAAGGTTTCTGAATCTTATGCTCGGAAGTAATCATTTATTGTAATAAGGTACATCTATGTCTAGATTATCCTGTTGGTCCACAGCACATTTAATGTCTAGTTTAGTAGAAACAGTAAAATTAATGTTTGGAATAAGATAATTGCACATATCATGTTGGATCATTTTCGGTATCTCCTTGGCTTATTTGATACTACTTAATTCAAGATGATTGGTATGTTTCTTGCATCTGTTTTGACATGGACTTATATCTCAATCTTCTCCTCCTCCGCCCATTTTCTTGAATTATATTTCGTATTTCCTGACGAATTTCTGCTGCAAGGAGCCATAGAATTGGTTGGCATTCATCTCTCCTACCTGCATATTTCAGGTTGGGCGCCATCCAGACCACAAAGAAAACTGCTTCTTCTTGGTACGAACTGATGGCACGGAGGAAGACTTTTCATACAACAAATGCATCGATCATGCTATTGAAATGATAACTCCAGATAAGGTAAGGACTCGATCCAAGAGTAACAATGTCGGGCGCAATCCGGCAGTTGGGATGGCATAGTAGTCGGTTTGCGCGTGGAAAAAGCGAATAAAGAATGGCTGCATGCAGAGTTATTTTGTGTAGAAATAAATAATGATTGCGAGTTGGATAGCCCAAGCTTCTTTTTGGCGCTTCGACTAAAGGTTCTTCGCCTGGAGTAGGGGCTGGGGATATTTAGTGGAAGTTCCAACGGGAAAGCTTTCAAGGGCTATCCATTTTCATCTTGTATTTTGTTTTCCGCTGTTTTTGTTTATTGTTATTGTACCTACGCTACGTCAGTCATTCACCATGTCGTGCTTTTCTGCTCTAATTATGCTGCTTAATATCACTTCTTCCAGCTTCAACAAATACATGACTTTCGGATGTGTTTGTAGGTGTCATCACTATTTTAACAATGTATATCAAATGTGTGCATGTAGACTGCGTGGTAAACGATGAATACAATTATACAAGTATCTTATTCACATGTTGCAAATTGAACAATTAATTGGTTATTAACGTTTTGACATACTATATTTGGTTAGAAAACCAAAATTGGGAGATTTTAGAATCGTTACTATAGGAAAGTAACGGACTATAGTATTGGGATTTTTAACAAGATTTTGTATTCCTACCTTCCTGCAATGTTATCATCAAATAATGTGTTCCAGTATCATTCCATTTACACATCTTATCATAACATGATGTAAAAATGCATATAAAATTACTGTGCATCAATAAGATGTAGAAGAGCTTCTGCAAAGGCATTCAATTAAGAGGCCTTACTTTCTTCCCTTTCAATGACATAAATTCCTTTTCTTTTCAAAATAAATAAATAAAAGAATACCCCCATTTATTTTCAATCGTCTATCTTCAATTTTATTATCACAATATTTTTTTTTGGAGAATTATCACAAGACTTTTAACCTATTGGACAGAGCAGTGTCTTTGCTATTTTAAAATGATTGAATTGTAACTAATACAATTTTTATACCTTTTTAGTGATTTAGTTGTATAAAAATACTATACTAATAACATAATATTTGTTGATTTAAATTAATAAATCAAGAAATAATGGATAAATTCAATCGAACAATTAATCTTTATTGAGTCTTGACGAATAGTATATAGACTTGTGGTTATTTTTTTTTAAAAATATTATTCAATAAAACTCTAGAAGTATCCAATGAATTTGATTAACGTTAAAATAGTACTTTTGAAATCGTAAAATAAATTTGTACAAAATATCATTTTAATATGCCTTAATAATTTACATGCAATTTTTATTATTTGATCTTGATTAGTTTATAACTTCTTTTATTATTGTTGTTCAAAATATAAGTTTATCAAACATCAAGTTAGTGCTCATTCGTAACTCAAATGTATTTTTCTTCTTCTATATAACATGTTTGGAATTTTGGTGTAATTTTTATATTTTTTTGGACATTTTACTTTCATTTCTTGCATCTCAGGTTTCAACCTACAATTAATAATTTATTTTATTCCATTGACTTGATCATTTTTCTTAATATTCTTTTTATTTTTCTTTAATTTAATTTGACTTCTTCAACTATTATTGGGGATATTTTTTTTATTTCTTAGACGATGATGTTTTGTCTATATCTATTAAAAGAGTTAGCTATATACTATCTTTGGTTTTCAAATAGTTGAGTGCAATCATAAATTAAGCAATTCAAGTTTTGAATCGATATTTTTGGACTTCATGAAATTGTCTTGGGTTGTTGTATGAATTCAAAAATTATATAATGTTATATTATAGTTATGTTCTTAATACTAAAGAATGTGAAAGTCATACAAATAAAATACAAATTATATTATAATTATAGATTTAGATGTAGATAACTACAATTCTAGTAGATAATATTAA
>AYJT01072372.1:0-12871 GCA_001278415.1 Ocimum tenuiflorum
CCTTCTACTATAGGGATCCTTCTAGAATGCTTAAAACCTTTTTGGAATATTAAATGCTAAAATGGGAGTACGTTTTATGGAAAAAAATTAAATAAAATTAAAGTGTAGATACGTTGCGTGAGAAGTGACGATGAGCAGGTCAATACAAATTGTGCACCGTCCATGTTGTATTTGCAACCTTTGTGCTTATTCGATTCTATATACATATAATATATATATATATTTCTATTGTCTTTTATTCCTTTCGCAAGGCACTCACACGGTTGTGGGTGGAATTTCAAATAATCTAAATACAAGCAAAAAATGCACAAAAATATGAGAACAATGATAATATTATTCATGTCCCCTTCTTTGTGGGGTGATCCCCTATGTATACAAACAACTCTGCTAGTCGTAATTGAGAAGTGAGCGGGTGGTTTATCCATAGATCATGTACGTGTATTTGGTTGGCGCTCCGCACTATTCGGAGGAGGTTGCTGTCGTGCGGGTCGCAGTTTGTTCTGAGTGCGATGAGTCGATAATCAAGCCGACATTCACGGGGATGGGTTGACTTGTTGGGCCGCTCGACTTCGTTTCTGGGCTGGATCAAAGTGACATTGTGGGCCTTGCGTTATTGGGACAGGGTGGTTTTACCTCCAACAATAGCTCATTCATTTCTCAATGGGGCGAAGATTGCCCTATCTGAGGAATAAACACTGTTGAGGGTCAAAATCGTGCCTTCAACCTTGGTCCCTGAGCCCGTCAGACCCTTCGAAAGGCTATCAAGAACCCTGGGAATCTGCGCACGAAACTTGGGATACGAAGTTCGGGGCCTAATGAGACAGAAGGAGCACTCGAGCAAGCCTTTTAAGGGCAGACATCTCGAATGCCCTTGAAAGGTGGTCCCTTCGAGATAATCAACAAAGTGCCCAAATACCGTCTGCACTACCCACACATATGTGAAAGGACCCAGAATGATTCCCTTGCTGAGTCAGCATAGCGCCGAAAGCGTGACTCCAACTCCCGCCCAAAGGATTTGTAGATTAACCCCTCTAATTTGCGTAATCCGCCCCAAACATGTTGTAAATTGAGATTCATCTCTCTAGCATGTACAAATAAGGTGATGTATGCTACAATCACACAATTCTCATGCACTCACTCACCTTTCGTCATGATTCTATTAGTTTAGTAAGTGAGTTTTGTAAATTTTGATCGCTGTCAATCAGAAATCAGTTGTAAATCATATTTACGCTTCAAATATATAAAGTTCCAGCAAGACCGTTCTGAGAGACTATAAAACCTTCTTGGAAGTCACGGTGTTGATTTCCATTTTGTTTTAGCTCAGAGCTCTAGTTTTGATTCGTTCAAAATCGAGCCTCAACAATCGGCGCCCACAGCGGGGCTCTAAGCGCCGAAAGAGTAGAAACCCCATTCACGTGCTTCCAAAAATCAGATTCCAACATTGTTTTCAGATAAATTTGGTTCCTTTTTTTTGTTTTCAGATCCATCACGTTATTTCCATTTCGTTCAGACCTGTCCAGATCTGAACAAGCGCCGAGGAGACCAACCACGGTCTATATTGATGATATGTAGTGAAGTCGCTAGCTGCCTGAGAGAGCCTCGGTCATCTGAAGGAGACATTCTCCATCCTTAACAAGTTCAATATGAAAATAAACCCCTTAAAATGTGTGTTCGGGGTCACCTCAGGGAAGTTCTTGGGTTATTTGGTGACCCGTGGAGGCATTGAGGCGGACCCCGTCCAGATTCACACTGTCGGTGACCTGCAGCCCGCCACCTCCCCGAAGGAGGTGCAGCGGATGATGGGGCACCTCACAGTGCTCAGTAGATTTGTTTCGAAGTATTCAGAAAAGACTCAGCCCTTCTTCGAGGTAGTCAAAAAGGCAGGAAAATTCGAGTGGACTAGCGAATATGTTTTAGAATTTGAAAAGATATCTTGCCAACCCACCTGTAATGTCAAAACCAGTGGATGGGAAAACACTACTGCTCTACTTAGCCATCGCTATCTAGGCGATCAGCGGGGTACTCGTGTGAGAGGATGCCGGGCGGCAGCACCTGGTCTCTACTCAAGCAAGATTCTTACTGGGGAAGAGCTATGATATACTGCTCTCAAGAAATTAGTTTTGGCACTGGTTGTGACCTCAAGGAAACTCAGATCGTATTTCAAGTCGCACACGATCAAGGTAATCACCTCTTTCCGCCTCCGTTCTTTGTTAGCCAAGCCAGATTTGTTTAGCAGGATGATGAAATGGGCAGTGGAACTGGGTAGCTATGGACTTAAGTTTGAACCTTGAAGGTTGATCAAATCGAAGATGTTGACAAATTTCATGGCAGATTTCTCAATTGATCTGTATATCGAGGCGAAAAGGAGATATTGCGAGTGTTCAGTGTTTCTGAAGACCCTTGGACGCTGTTTGTAGACGGAGCAAGTAACAGTGGAGACAGTAGGGCATGCCTAGTATTCGAGGCCCACAGGAGGAATTACCATTGAGAAAACCGTCCAGTTCTCCTTCCATGACACGAACAATGAGGCGGAGTATGAGACTCTCATTCTCAGACTTCAACAGGCGAAGGAACTTAAGGTGACTAAACTCATTTTTCGGAGCGACTCAAAACTAGTTGTCAAAACATCTCTCGGGTAATTTCAGGTTAAACAGACAAAGTTTCAGCCATACCTCGACTTGGTTCGAAGGAAAATTGAGTGTTTCGCAGAGGTCTAGATAACCCATGTTTTGAGTTCAACTCTTATGCAGATGGCATCGCGAGTTTAGCTGCAGGAACCTCGAGAAAGGAGCAATGGATCGTGCCGATGTTAATTGTGCAATAGCCGACAATTAGCGCCAGTTAGGAAACGGAGTGAGTCATGGAAGGAAAGGACAAATGGAGGAAGGAGGTTTTCGATTTTCTAGAGTCGGTGAGGTTGTTGCAGAAAGGAGTGAATCAGTAAGATTGCAGAGGAGAGCCTCTAGGTTCTTGATCAATGGAGAATTCTTGTACAAGCAATCCTTTCAGGATCCCCTTCTCAAGTGTGTGACTTCAACAAAAGGTCTCGAGTTCCTTCGAGAGCTACATGAAGAAAGTTGTGGGAACCACTCTTAGGCTCAATTTCTCGCGCACCAAGCTCACTCAGTAGGGTTTTAGTGGCCCATGATGAAGTCAGACTCCAAGACGATCTTCTGTAGATGCGGACCATGTCAGAGGAGTATCGCATATGAAGGTTGAGTCGTTACACTCGAGAATCCCAACATGGTCCTTCATGCGCTAGGTTATGGACATAGTACGGAAATTTCCGTGGGGCACCGGACAAAAAGAATACATCCTGCTAGTTACCAACTAGTTCACGAAGTGGGTCGAGGCCGAGCTTTTAGCCTGAATTCGAGACATTGAGGTTATTGGTTTTCTGTGGAAGAATGTGTTGTGCAGGTTTGGAATCCAATATTAGATCCACACTGACAACGAGCCACAGTTCATCAACCAAAAGTTCTGAGACTTCTGCGATGAGCATCGCATCAGATTGACATACTCGACCCCGAGGTATCCCAAAGCTAATGGACAAGTGGAGTCCACCAATAAATAATCATGGGGATGTTGAAGAAAAGGCTCGGGGTTCACAAATCTAACTGGGGTGGAAAAACTCCCCACGGTGCTATGGGCATACCACACAACAACCCGTAACAATACCGATGAAACCCCTTCCTGCTAGCCTATGGATGTGAAGCGGTAGTACCTTGCAAACTCCTCGAGGGCTCGCCTCAATTGGAATTGAGCAACTCGGAGATCAATGATCAACAACTGATCTCAACTTTGATTTATTTGATGAACGTCGGGAGCGCGCGACAACAAGCATACTTGCCCGACAACGATAAGTAGAGCATTATTGTGAGAAGTCCCTTCGAACTTGAACTTTGCAAGTGGGCAATTGGGTGCTACAGAAGGTTTTCCCTAGTACACACGAGGCCAACACCGGCAACTCGGACCTAATTAGGAAAGACCGTACAAGGTTTCGAGGGCAATCGGATACAGGGCCTATGCGCTCGAAACCCCCGAAGGAGTACAACTCTCTTACTCGTGGAATATAAAGTACCTCAAAAAGTTCTAATTTTAAATACATGTACATGTATCCCGACTGAGTTCTTTATAAAATTATCTTCCATTTGTACTTTTTTGCATTGGTTTTGACTAGTCTTTTGTTCTTTTGTTTATTGGGGGAAGAGCCATACCCAAGGGCACGATTCGAATCATCCACGAGGGAAAAACAACCTTTGATAGCTTCAATCGCCGAAAGCCTAAGTTAATACATTTCGGTTCATTTATATTGAAAAACAACAGTAAGAAAATGAAACGTGGTCATTCAAACTTAAAAACCATTCATAACAAAAAAAAGAAGGTCTTTACATTAGAAATTCGAAGTAACAACTTCAAATAAAAAAGAAAACAAACGAAAACATAAAGAAAGCCCTAAGCGGATGGTGGAGGGGTTGGCTTGCGAGCGATGCTGGACTCCGGGCCATCAGAGTGAACCTCGAGGGGAGGGGCGATGTTCAAGTCCATGTCCTTATCCCCACCCTCCTTCTCCTCCTCCTCCTCCTCCTTCTTCTTGTTCTTCTTCGGAGCTAGGAGGAGAAGATGGAGGAGCCCGTTTCAAAAACCCAAAGTCTGTCTCTGTGAACTTCTCCCGGAGCTCCTCGATCACTTCGAGGTGACTGGCCCTGCTGATGGCCTTCATCGATTCCACCCCCGAGGCTCCTCAGGATTTGGATCATGTTGATCCCATGCTCGGAGTGAGCCTCCGACAGTTAGAATTTGAGGTGTCACTTCTCAGCCTCGAGGTCTGCCAACCTCGCCTCAAATTCCTCCAACGCCTTCTCAGCCTCCTTAGCTCGCTTCGAGGAGGCGATCTTTTGCGTTCTGCAGGTCCAACTGCAGCTGGAGGAACTTGGCCTCAACCTCCTTGCGGGGCTACGAAGGCCTTTTTGGCCTTCTCCAACTTCGCTCGCAGCTTCTTGTTCTCTGTCTTAGACAGAGAAAGAGCATTCTGTGCTGCAGCCAGTTGCTGCTCCAAATTGTATACCTTATGAATGGCGCAGAGGGAAAGAATACCCTTGCGGATGATGGCATCCGCGACAGTAGCCTCCTTCTCGAGGGCGAAAGGATCCTCGGGGGTGAGAGTGGTGTTGGGGCTCGGTATCCAGAATACAGAAAAAGAAATATACTCCTTCCAACCAGAAAAATTGGTTGGAAGGCCAGAAACCAACATAGGGAGCGTTTGTTCCACTTATTTACAGAGTAATAGCACTCTGCGCCTACACTAGAAAGCTCTCCTAAACCGTCGCTGTAAAAAATGACGAGGGTTGTGACTATGTCCTTTCAGGCCCACGCTGTTAGTTGTATCGGGGCAATCTGTTAGAAGTTAAGCAGTTTGAAGATGACGGGGGTGAAGGGGGAATTGTTCCCCGCAGGGGATAACATATGAAAGGAATGCCGTGCAAGCCTCCGGCGGGTCATGGCTGAAATCTAGAGGCCTTGCCATCTTAAACGAGACATCATCCACGAGAATGTTGTGCTCACGGAACTGATGTACCAGAGCGCTATGCGAGGCCTTGGAGATCAAGGTCAGGAGGAAGCCGCACAGCACCATTTTCAAAAGTAAAGAGGAATTTTGAAGGAAAAGAAAGAAATAAGAGAGGAGCAACTAACCGAAAAGAATGGAGCAATGACTAAGGAGGACCGCAGAATATACAGTAAAGGAGAAGGAGATGGCTGGAGGTGAAATTTAAAATTTGAAAGTGATTAGGGTTTTCTCACCCGTTATCTCTTTATATGTGCAGAATCCCGAAGGTCACCAAGAAATGACGACATTACGTTGGAGGAGATGGCCTCAAAAGCCCACCCTCGAGATTAAAATAATTCAAAGTGATACTCTGCGACCACCCTCGACATTAAGGTATTTTTGCCTGTTAAGTCATTCAAATATATCATACTTCGAAAATGCTCCAAGTGTCTTAGGGCTGATAACCCTTCGAGAAGCCCACTTGCTTGCGTACAGGGCTACCAAAAGTAAATACACCCCATGAGAGACTACATCTCAAAACCCCGCTAAAAGACTCCATAAGAACAAATTGATTGGATTCGAGAGTCCCCTCGCTCCGATGTGGATGGTAAGAACTTGGGGTTAGATACGCTCCTCCCCTGTACCCGCCTATACAGTTGTATTTCTCGAATTAAAAACTGGGGGCTGGATTTCTTGCCCCATGCCTCTATCCAAATCTTTATACGAATTATTATTTGGAATTTTGGATTTCTATACTTGGGGATGAACACTCAAGACGGATGATAAAAAATTATCATGCCTAGCTTAACAAATGAATTTATTAATTCGGAATTTTTAAAAGAGGAATAAATCGAAGAAATGAAGAAGATTAAAAATATAATCAAATAACCAATTGGGTTTTTTTTTTCTAAAAGGAGCCTGGACCTTCACTCCTAGTTTTACGTTTATCAAAAATGAAATTTCTCGTTCTCGCAAAATATAGAAATCGCCCTCAGATATCTGTATTTGGATCTATCACGGGTCTTGAGCGCCGAACTCGGCCGAACTATATGTTATCACTGAAGCCTCTAGGCGTAACAGATACTCTATCTTCCAACCGCAAAACCGCATATTATTGGCATGACCACCACCCAACGAATAAGCTAACTTTTCCCCAAGGCAGCTAACTAAACCAACAAAAGTCGATGCCTGCGCGGGCGAACACAAATGGTCGGTGCGCATTGACATCGTCGACTTTGCACGCAAATGCCTGGTGCACATCAACACCACTAGCTTCGCCCAAATACCCGAGATGTCGAAATTCTTCGAATGCCGGCTACTGCCCAGTTTGTAAAAAATGCCATTGCTGGCACCTGCTGAAGTAGGCGTTTAAAAAGTTACTGGGTCTGCTAAAAATGCCACCTTAGCTTAATTCCGACCATACCGAGGCCTTTACTTCTTTGTACGGTCGATGAAATGCCTACAGCCCCCGAGGTCTCTCTGGGACGACGAAAACCTCGGATGATAAACTAATTTCTAACTCAATCTCGCCGGAACCCCAGCATCTGGAAAAATCTTAACAGAGTTATAATAATGCCCTGAACGATCAAATCAACAATCATTATTTTCGTGGTATTACCTTCTGGATTTCTGGACTCTCTATTACAGAGGATATCATTCCCGTGAATTCACCTCGGAACATATTCTACAGCTAGTGCCGAGAAGTAGCTCTGGCAGTTAACTTCGACAGTCAAGACATAAACGGTATCAAAACCTCATTTCCTTCACGATTTTGACTAATGGCATTTTACGTAAGTTCCCTACCACGCACCAATCAACTTGCTACGCGAAGCCCAAAGGCTATTGTTGAGGGTTAAAATCGTGGCTTCAACCTTGGTCCTACTTTCTGGCCTCGTGCATCCAAATCGGCCAAGTTTCTGAGCCCGTCAGTCCCTCCGTATTTTGTTTCGGCTAATTATAATTATTTCAGTAATAATCGATCCGTAATGAGTGATTACATAGCCCGAGATTAACATGCTTAAATTGCTTATATTATAATTTAATATGATAGATTATGTTGAGGGGATTCCAGAAGTGGTTTCAGAATCTCAATCAGACATCCGTAGAGAAAGATATTACGATTATAAGTTTTTCCGAGAAATTGCCAGTGACGATGATGTCATGACCCTAAGTAGCCGGGTGTGACCCGAGATATCGAAATATTCTGATTTATCAATTAATAAATTATGTTGTTGCCTTAGTTCGATCGGAATTAAAATCAAATAATCAGAACGTCGCGTATTGGGTCGGAGATAGTAAAGCAACTCGCTCGTGTCATCAATTTCGTCATCATCCCGCCCCTCTTCATTCCTCACCCTCCAAAATCGTAGTGAAGCCCTTGAAAAATCAAAACTCAAACCTCACTTAGAAAAATTCCTCGAATCTACGGAGTCAAACTTATCTAACCGAAGAGTAGAGATCGACGGGAGTGCTAGCCATCATCGTCAATAGGATCGTAGTATCTCAAGGTAAAAACCTAGTTAAACCCTTTTTACCTTATTCTTGAAGAACATGATTAATCCTTTGTAAATCATGCCAATATGATTATTTTCGTGTGCCAACTTCATTTTTAAACATTCTATTCCATTATCTCTTGATTGGGACCACCTATCCTAAAACCCTAGTTTCTCCATACCCTTTATTTGGTGCCTTAAGATGATCGAATGTTGTCTTTAACCATATAATATTATTGGTTAGAATATTTGGAACTTACTGGTGCATTTGTTGAGAGATTTGGACCAGAAACACGAAAATCATAGAAATTTCTGAGAGATGTCTGGACACTCGATTGACCCAATCGAAGCTCGATCGACTCGATCGGTCTTGAAGATCGAGTTGATCATAATCCTGATCTCCCCGATCCGTCAAGAACACCAAGAACATACCCAGAAAACTTGAAGATCGATCCAATCACCCTTGAAGATCGACTTGATAGATCAAGAACACTTGAACTTAACCAGAAAAGCCTTTCGACCCAATCCAATGCTTTATCGACCATAATGACTAACTCGATCAATATATAATCGAGTCAATCGTTCTCGAACTTTGATCGGCCGATCCAACTTTGATCGACCTTCGTTCACCTCGACCCACATACTTTGTTCACCTGAACCCGCACACTTCGATGACCTTGACCCATGCACTTCGATCACCTAGACCCGAACCTCGATCACCTCAACTCGAACTTTGTTCGATGCTGGATCCCCTGACCATCTACTTTTATCTTTTCCCATTGGAATTGACACCCAATCGACCCGATCAAATCCTGATCGTCCTAATCAAGAACCTGCCTTCTTTGAATTTTATTCAAACACCCCTCGATAACCCACTCCTTGCTTCACACGCAATCCTATTTCACACCTTACTCATTCGAAATGCTATCGACATTTTTGTCCAACCTTATTTTATAACAGAATTTACTGCTTTGGAAGAGCGTATGAAACCTTAACTCAAACCCCGCTATGAGAAGTTATTTTGAACCGCTGATGTCCAAATTTTGCAACCGTGTCCCCCCTCCAACCCAGCGACTAAAAACATTGCAAAATTAATCCGTAACATATGAGATACGTTAAGAATATTTAGTACATCGTTATTAGTGACTTGATATTGCACTCACGTCTATGACTTCATGAAGGAGTTTGTTTCATCGAAGGAGTTGTCGAGAGGATTCCACTTGCATACCAGTGATCTAGCTAAGACGTGAGGTGGGCTTTCTTATACATAAAAATAACTCAAGTTTCATTTGTTTGCAAAAATCTATGAACTGTGCTTTGTTTCTGGACTCGAATTGTCAGCACTTAAATTGTTTTGCATAATATGAACTTGTTCCCTCTGCGCGCCTGAGCCGAGCAAATTGACAGGGTGAGACCAACAGGTATTGGTGATTTATTTACGATTGGGGTCTTGTCTTTCGATGAGTACACAAGATTAGTGCATTGTGGGTGGCATTATGTTGGGGATTTGACCCTAGCATAATTTGAGCACCGTGACTGTGTGAGAAGGCCTCCTCCACAGATCACTTTGATTTATATAGAGTGGGTGATGTGATAAATGGTATTGTGATGAGATCATTGATGAAATAAATGCTAAACTACATAAAATGTTTTGATGAACACGAGAAGATTTCATAATATAAAACCTCGTGGGATTCCATGTGCTTGTGCTGACTCTTCACATATAATGTATGTTTTTGGCGATGTGTCCACTGAGTGCTTTAGTACTCAAGCCCTGCATATATTTCTAAATGTGCAGGTTGAACACCATGAGGAGGAGAAGATGTTGAGTATATGAATCTATTTTGAGATACCAATGCCCTGGACAATACATCTTCATATGTATTCTTCAACCATGCTTCCTGATTCTGAACTATTAATTCGATGTCTGTAACTGAATACACTCTATACATGTTGGTTCTGTAATTCGACTTATTAATTTTCATTATCGACTTCAATCACTTCATATCTATGACATTGTATCTTTTGAACTCTTTTAGAATCTTTACTTCAATGGTTGCGGATCAGTTTTCGAATCTTACACTTCAAAATTTACTAATAAATGATTGGATCCCGTTTACCGATAAATGATTATCCCACGGCCCCGTAGTAACGTCCTGACCAGGGAGGTCGAGGCACCACAAATACCTTCCCTACGGCCCACACATGTGCAAAAGTACCCAGAAGGATTCCCTTGCTGAGTCAGTATAGCGCCCAAAGCGTGATAACAACTCTCGTGCAAAGGATTTGCAGATTAACCACTCTAATTTGCGTAATCCACCCTAAAATATGTTGTAAATTGAGATTCATCTCTCTAGCATGTACAAATAGGGTGATGTACGCCACAGTTACGTAATTCTCATGCACTCACTCACCTTTCTTACTATTTCATTAGTTTTGTTAGTGAATTTTGAAAATTTCGATCGTCGTCAATCGAAAATCTGTTGTTAATCGTATTTATGCTTCAAATGTATAAAATTCTAGCAAGTCCGTTCTAGGGAGTATAAACTTTCCTGGAAGTTGCGGTGTTGATTTCCATTCCATTTTAGCTTAGAACTCTAATTTTTTATACCCGTTCAAAATTGACCCTCAACAAACACGGTGATCGATTTCGTAGTGTCATCGTAACTTGTCCGAATGAAGTGTTCATCGGAGGGTGATCTGTTCGATTTGATTTTAGTCTCGCAATTGATTCTAGATTTCGTCATACCTGGTTTTAGCTTCGGGGCTTGTGGTGAGCCCAGGGTGTCGTCGAACCCTTTTGCGACTTTGGGTTTAAGGTGATCCCCAACTGTTGTCGAACGCCTTTGCTACTTTAGTCTTGAGGCGAGCCTCGGGTGGTGTTGAACCCATTTTCGACTGTGGTCTCGAGGTGAGTCCTAGGTGTTGTCAAACCCATTTTTTACTTTGGGATCGAGCTGAGCCCCCGGGTGTCGTCACCTTTCTTTTGATTTTTCGGTTAGTTTTTCTTCCCGATTACTTCTCTTTTCTCCTTAGATGGCTTCCACTAGTGGGTTCGATGGTCTTGGCAGCCATTTTCTTATGTGTAGAAATACAATTTCCTAATCTACTATGACCAATTTACCGATCAAATCCATCTCGGATTCTAGCACTGGCTTTCGATTACCTGGTCAGAAGGATGATATGGGTCATCCACGAAGGGTTTTTTCACCTTTATTGTTCGTACCATTAGGAAGGAGGTCGGGTTTCCCTTGTATCCTTTCATCATGGATGTCCTAAACTTCTATGGTTCATGTCGGCCTCGTGGTGTTCTGTTGGGCACCTTGTTTCTGTTTTTGAGAGAGGGGCTCAGTACCTCGACTGTTAGAGAGTTTAATTTTTTGCATATCCTGATCTCCCAAAAACATGGGACCTACTAGTTTGCCTTCCAACGAACCCGGTTGGTGGAAGGAGTTCGTATACCTTGCATTCCCAACATCCGACCACGATTCATTTCGAGGTTTCAGAAGGCGAGCAGTATTTTTTCCCTTCGATCTTCTCCTTTGTATATGCTCTAATGGTTTTATTTCTGACTGGGTTTTCTTACGTTTGCAGGGTATGAGTCGACGATGTTGATAGCTGTGGAAAAAGCTCGTACTAACCAGGTTCGAGCAATTAAGGACCGCGACTTTGCTTTTTTTAGGAATTCTCAATTCATTTCGTTGAAGCACATTAATGACGAGCACGGTGGCCTAGTGCCCCAAAGAGATTTTGAAAAAGTTTCGGCTATGGCGGGTCTGGTTGAATTTTTGCGCAAGTGGCGGCTCGATTATCTGAGCGAGGTAAGAAGAGGAAGAAGTCTAGGGCCGATGCGAGTCACCGTTCTAAAGAGGCTGCGACCCCCTGAAAGGAGAAAGTTCTTGACCCTTCTAAGGAAGCAAAGAATGCTTCGAGCAAGAGGACTCCTTTGCTCAAGGTGATCCGAGATTCAGGATCAAAGAGGGTACCTTTTGGGGAAGACAGTACGACTTCATCTCTGAAGGTATCAGACTTTCTGGTGGTGGAGAATTTTGGGTGTATCCCTTCAAATTTTGGGGAGAGAGAGACTGGTGGCCCATCGATTAATTTTCACCAGACAGAGACCGATCGATATGTCCTTGACCACCTCGATCTCTTGTTCAATCTTCTCCCAACGTGCCTTAACGACCTACTTACTAATAGGATGACTTCTGCGCATAAGAAGTTGTCTGAGGTACATCTGTTTTGCCGTTGCGTTTCGAAATGTTATGTTTTTTTAACTCAATTATTTCCCAGGTATGTTGGGAGCTATATAGATATAGGCTCGAATCCTCTCGACAGGTGGATAAGGTCGAGGCGCCCGTGGCTGCCCTGAAGGGTAAGGTGGCCTCCTTGAAAAATGAGATGGCAATGTTTGAATCCTCGAAGGGGGATTCAAATAACGCGTTGGCTGAGGCTATCACCGAGGTGGGGAAATTGCAGTGCCAGATCGAGGAATCGACGAAGTTGGTGTAGAAGGTCAAGAAGGCTGCTGAGACAGATGGGGCCAAAAGGGAGAAAGAATAGCGAAAAGTCGAAGTAGCTGTGGGCGAGATGGTTGTTTGGGGTGCGACTGAGAGGACTGAGCTTGAGGTCCTCAGGGAAGAGGTGGTTAAGCTGAGGAAAGACCTCGAAGGATCCTTACTCCAGAAAGACCCTGAGGTGGGGCAATTTGATCGTTAGCCTCTACTTCGCGGTCGTCCGAGACACCATCGCTGATGCTGTGTACGACGGGGAAAGCATTCGTTCAAGGAACTTGATGTTGGATTTTGGTATACGTAAAGCTAACTTTGTT
>AYJT01072385.1:0-11321 GCA_001278415.1 Ocimum tenuiflorum
AGGAGGGCTGAATTACGGTCAGGGGAATATTAAAAGAATGCGACACAGCATATCAAAGAATGGGTATTTGATTATTAGTATTGGTGCATCACATTTCGTCACGTATGTATGGTAGATATTAATCTATAATAGCTATGCTTTTTATTTTATTTTATTTTATTTAAATTTGATGATGTTAAACTTCGGATTTGAGACTTCTCCTAAATAGACTTTACCTGTCATTATTAGAGGGATTTTTATATGTGGAATATTTAGATTTCCCCATCAAAATTCATTCAGTTTTGTGCATATGGAGTTACTTTTTTGTACGATCTCCATTGTTTTTCAGGAAGATCTTCAAGTAGTTGCCAGTTTTGGTTCGTCAGTACCAAAATTATGAAATTTGGCTAGTGCGAATTATGAAATAGGGCAATTTTTACGACTAGAAAGGTTTCAAAGGGTTTTGGACTGTCTTAATAATAATATTCATGCTCGACTTTTCTTACCAATACAATTCTTGAATATTTTTTATTTTTAAATTTCCGCATTCAAAATATCTCCAGATTTGGGTGATTTAATTTTATACCCGCCGACGCACTAATAAAATAAATCGTAATTGAACTACAGAAACGTGGATAATAGACTCTACATATTAGACTTGGTGCATCATTGGAGTGATTTAAGGCGGATATTATTTGTACAAGACCTCCCTCCCACACAACCTAAGCCCTAAATTGCCAATTTTAAATTTCAAGAATAGCTGTAGAAAACTAGATTTGCACTCAAGTCATAAACAGTCCATTTCAAGTGTAACATAAACTTTTCCTTCTGAATCAAGGGGGAAAAAAAGCAACAAACAATATATTTTTATAAAAAATATAACCTATGATTTTCTATCCTACATCAGCTATCAGCTATTTGGCATATCCTTCAAATTTCCATCCAAATGATTATAATTATGATCATATAAATCCTCAGCGCAATCAAACTTGCAATATACAGTCAGCAGCCTCAACTCGAGTAAAGGAACTAAACGAGCAGCCTCGAGTTCATCACTTCTTTTTTCTTCGATTATTCTTCTTGGCCCCTCTGCTCCCGCTTGTAGAAGACGCCTCTGAAACTGGTGTCCCAGAGTTGCTACCATTTGGTTCTTCTGAAGTTTCTGGATGCTGCTCTGTGCTGCGAGTTTCAAGGCATGCCATCAAATTTCTTAGCTGCGAGTAAACAAAGAAATTGAAATTCATCACTGTCTGAGGAAGTATCCCCATCATTAGACATTTTTGGAAATAATGGAAGCAAAACATACCTGCTCCTCCAACTCTTCAATCTTTTTGTCCTTTAGTTTCAAAAGTTTATTCTCCCTAGTATAAATTGAAAAAATCATTATATATATGAGGGAACAAAAAGCATGCATATTCCTGTGTAACCGTTCAATAAGAATGAAAATACTGCAGTTGGTAAACGAGAAGATATAGTCGTGAATGGACCAAAATGCAGGAAAATCATTGGTGATATATTTAATATCATGCAAAGAAGAAGAGTACGTTACCTTTCTTCAATCTCCACTATTTTAGATTCCCAAATTTTTTCGTTTCTCACGAGATTGTCATTGATCTATGTAACAAAAAAGCACCACAAATAAGATGAATAGCGACCCAAATAAACAATATCTCAATTTGAGTGTCATCAAAATACAAAGTTGGCACTAGGTATACAAGGGAAGATGTTAAATTTACTCACTTCATCAAGAAATCTCTTTTCTTCAATGCATTTATCTAGCTTCCTTTGCAATTTCAGTAGTTTGGGGTTTTCACTCAAAGCTTTTTCAATAGCAATGGAAGATTCTCTTTCTGTGTCTTCTTCAACTTCTTGCAGTAAAGACTCAAAATACTGAAGTCAAGGTAGAGAGAGCTCAAACTGTAAGTAGATATGCAACTTCAAAGCCAGAAAAGTAGGGCGGAGAACTTGAGATACAGACCAAAAAAAAAGATATTCTGTGATGCTATATCCATGAAATATTTACCCCTACTATGTCTTAACAAATCAAGTTCTCAACTTGAGACTAATAGAAGTCTAATGAATTCAACTGGAAAATGAAACCATGTGGCTGATTAAGAAAAAGAAGACTTACATTTTTCTGGCTTTCAAGTTGAGAAGTAAGAAGCTCATTGTACTCATTCTTTATCTGCATCAAGAACAATATAATTATGGAGCAACTAAAAAATGTCAAATGGACGAAACATATATCAAGTAAATATTGATAACAGAAGAGTATATATAAAAGTTACATATTCAACTTCAGTGTCCAAAGTGTCATTGTGTTCCGTACACTCACTAAAACCTTTATCATTACGCATGCAATGGTGATTTAACTCAACCAATTTTCCATCAGTTTTAGATTGGATCAATCGGTGAACATAGTTGTCACCAGCATAATCCCACACACGTTGTGTCTCCAGTTCAAGGGAATAGCAGTGTTCAGTTTCTTTCCAGTGACTGATGGCATGTCCTTCTCTATACCTATGACACAGAGAGAAGCATTCAGAGAATGTCATTTCTTTGGTCAAGAGTCAAGAATCAATATTTACTTGGACATAATAAGATACAGTACCTCCCGCAGCCAACGTAACCACATATGAGACACATCCAAAGATTTTCTGAAGTTTGACAAACATAACATATTGATTTCTCAGGTTGCTGTTGGCAGTACCGGCATACCTAAATAAACCAAAATGAGAAATTAAATTAATCCAGATAAATCAAAGAAAAACTTCTAACAGAGACAATTATCAAGATATTGATATTTATTTTAGACTTGGATATGATATTTAAAAATTCACGATTTGATTTTTGATTTAGATAGAATTTTATGATTTGATATTGCTTGCCTTCCTAGTTTATTTTATGCTACAAATAGAAAGATCTATGATTGGTATTAGGGAGTCAAATTTGATTAGTGAAAAGTACTTTTTATTATTTTGAATTTCTTTGGTAATCTTAAGAATTAATGGGTTAACTCTTTATCTCGCTTTCTTCCAGTTATTATTAATTAATGGGATTTTACAATCATCTACACGCTGCTCCTTGCATAAACTTCAAATCGGGATGTTTCATCCCCTCTAGATACAAGATCGACTTAAACTCAACTTGCATATGTGATGAACAAAAGCAGTTACCAAAAATACCAGATCTCATCAGATGCTTAGGCATGACACTCCTAAATCCAATAATTTCATTGTAGGGACATTATTACTTACCGGGCAAGAAGAATCAGTCCATTTCGACATACAAGAGCAGTGAAAGGAGTGATTGCAGATTGTAGTAAGAATTCCAGCAGTGTCTTGGTCTAGTCTCTCTGCAAGAAGCATTTGTAAGGAAAATGCAAAGCCAAGAAAATAAACCTGGAGAGTAAATATAAATACATCAATATAAACAATTAATACCACTAAACCAGAACCATAAGCTCTACGAAAGGTGGTTCAAAACTTCCATTTGCAAGTAGCTAGATACCAGACTTAATCTCATAAAATCTTGAAACATAAAATGAAAGACGCGCAATCTTCTTAATAGTGAAAACCAAAAGCTTTAAAGGGTGGCAGAAACATTCAAAATCCCTTAAAGCTTGGGTTGGGGAGAGAGAGGGGGGAAGGAATTCTGTTACAGTATACTTCCAGTATCTACAACTTATCCTTGAACATGAAGTTTTATTTCAAAAAACACTACCAAGACAGACTGGGCAAGATGGCGGCTCCGTAGAGCTTGCAGGAGAAGGCTGTGTGTGCTCAATGGATCCAGTATACTGTACATCTACGATGAAAAACATGCGGCAGGTCTCCTCCTGTTTACAAAGAGACGAACATTTAAGAATATGGAGCACAATTTTGTGGGGACAAGGGCAACAGTAGAGAGAAAATCACCTCAAGCGATGAAAAACATTTCCCATTATACTGCTTGTAAAAGTAATCTGCATTCTTCTGATCATCAATCCTGATTAACACACTGTAACGATCATCCAGTCCCTCAGTCCTGCATTGCCGAGGATTTACTAGATCATCATGACATAGCGAAAAGGATATCAATCTGGCTGCCATGATATTCATCAACCAACCTCACAATTCGCATTTCCAACATGTTGTGTATAAACGGACCACAGAACTGGCAGAAATCTGCATAAGTGGTGTGATTGGGGACCCCCAGTACACAAATAAGAGGCTTTCTCTCAACCTTAAAGGCATCAAAAGAGCTACTTTGTCAAGCAATCATATGTAGCTTTGAAACATAAACAAAAGGAGGGGGGACGATATATAGTGTGACACATCTACAGATTCCAAATTAAATGGATTGTCATGAACACAAGCCTGGCATACTTTTATTCACCCTTTACGTAATGTCCATAAGAGAAACAGCTCTTTGAGTCATAAGAAATGGCATGAAGTTGTATTATCACAAAAACCAAATCTTGCACGGTGAGTGCTGTTTTTTATAAGTATCTGAACATAAGGATGGACTAGTAATTACTGGTGCAATTTAAAGATTATTATGGAGAACATGATAAATTCAGCATAATGAGAAAAAACTACCGTGATTAAGCAATGAAGGATTGATATCAGCTAATACCAAAAACTTTTCAAATAAGAAGTGCTTTGGCCCATACCTACTCATTTTCTTTCGGAACACCATATTTGTGTTGCTAAATAAACAAACTCAACAGACCAAATTCGAACAAAAAAAAGTCCATAGTGCAATGAAAATAAGGTTAACTCAAACGCGAGATGCTCAAATTAGCAGAAGAGGCAACAATTACAATTTACGATTATCGCTTTGCCAACATTGAGAATTCAGTTAAACGATCAATTCAGTTTACCGGAAGTTCGTCGGACGATGAAGCTGCATCATTCCGAAAGAGATGCATAACGCCTGTGATCTCTTCGATTCTAGGGTTTCCGGAAGAGAAATTCAACGCCTGAGCAGTTGCGGATCCGGATGAATTTCCGACCGAATCCACGTCTGCCGGGGAACGGAACAAATCCTCCGCCGGTGCTCCTGCGGTGGTGCTAGAACTAGTCGCAGTCTTCTCCAGCATCTTTGTGAGTTGTGTGTGAATTTCGCCCGGATAGCGATTGTCTGATTTGCAATTTTGAAACGAAAAATAATTTATACTCGAGAATCCCACGTCGATCGATTTATATTCAGAAATCAGAATAAGCACAAGTATATTTTTCAATAAGTCAGGCAACATTTTTAAAATATTTTTTTATTATAGGTTTTGCATTTGTTTTACTTCGGTTTATTTTTCGCAAGTATACGAAAAATTAAAAATATATTCTAATATGTCACTAAAATACACACATTGCCACCAATGTTAATTGTATTGTATAAACATCCATTCTTCCTCAGATCATAAATGAATCTTGAATTTTATAGAAACTAACAATTGCATCAATGCTACAGCAAGAGGAGGCCTACAGACTTTTGTGTCTAATTGTACAGACAAAAAACATATCATGTTTTCTATAGAGAGGAGGCATGAACTTCTGCACTACTGAATTTGTTTTATGCTGGTAATCTATCGTGTTTTGCAGCATCCCATCTCGAGTAACCTCAGAATAAGAGAAACCCGGCCAAGCTTTCGCAGAACGAAAACTCGTAACCTCCAAAGGAAACTGGTTCTTCAAGCGTTTCTCTTCTTCTTTTGGCTACAGAAATAAGCTCCAGATCACAAATGCTCTACACAATGCAAATTAATTCTCTATATTCTGCATCGTTTAACAGTATTAGGCCTTCTCGAGCAGAACCTTACAAAGAGGATCACCCCGAATCACTTTTGAGGGTATAGATATTACCAATGATTCCAGCGATACTGACTGTAACACCCAATGTTAACATGAAACAAGAAAGTAGCCTCTCCAAATAGCTCAGTCTATTCCCTTCTTTGCTTAGCCGCAATGCAATGAGAGATGGAAAGGTGAAACCTATGGAGACTGCGGCTGTTGCTCCCGTGAACTTAAAAGCTGTCCAAATATTCGGGATCATAGTTGACCCAAAATATATAAGCCCTAAAAGCACGAAAGTTAACACCAGACATCTCTTCCTACTCTCTGAGAGAGGATTTAGCCCATCAAAAACCAGTGCATCCACTGTTTGCCTCAAGGAGAAATGAATCACTGGGAAAACTAGAACCAAATGCAGAATATAACCTATACGAACAAAGTAGTTCAAAGCTGTGCTAAACCGAATGCCAAGATCCTTGTCAAAGTTAGTGAGCACATCAGATTCAGTATATTTCCCGAAGAGTAGATAGCCAGCTACAGCAGTAGAAGCATATACAGCAACACAAATCGCAGTTGTGATCCTTCCTACTCGGCACATTTTACTTGGAGAGCGCCCTTCAAGCTCGTTATAGATTGGTTGAACATTGAAGTGACACACATAAGCATTTGACATGATGGGAATCACCACAAGCAAATCAAGAATGGCCTTCTTGGATCCAAAATCAGGTGTCATCCTAGGGGGTTCAATCTTTCCCTCAACAAGCTTGATAAGAGCTACGATAAACACAACAACTACAAAGACAACTGCAAGAGCAACAGAAGCTGCTGAAGTTGTGCTTAAGGAATCAATCTTTTCCAAAGTGCATAATGGTGCAAGAAAAAGAATGAGAACAATTAGGATAACTACCTTCCTGTGATCCCAAAAACCATGACCCCACCATTGATCTAAAATTCCCATATGACGAAGAGATCCCGACATCACATCTCCAATGATGATCAAGTATACAACCAAAACGCCAGCATTGTTAACAATTATGCAAATTTCAGACAAAGTTCTGGCAGTCCTACCCAGTGCAGCCTCAACAACCTCCCCATATGAGGTTGCTTTGCATTGTACAGCAAATCTGACAAGCAACTCCACACTTATTTCAGACAGAATACCCATGAAAATAATCAAGATTACACCCACAAAAAGGCCCAAGACTTTCATTGTGGCGGGCAAGGCCATGATGCCAGCACCAATTATAGATGTGGTTAGATTGAAAACAGCACCAGAAATCCCAGCCCCAGATTTTCTTTCACCAAAAATAAGGGGTAAATCATCGAAATCAAGCCCGTCTTCTTCATCCAGGCGATCTACATTAGGCGGATTCGAATACTCATTTCCATAATCGGGCGATATCAATCTGAAAGCTTGTGTTTTTAATTGAAAGGTTTCGTCTTTCGCATCTAATTTCGAGTAATTGCTATCCATTTCTGTTTCCCACTCTACATACAAGCACGTAAAAACCCAAGGAAACTGCCCCTCTCCCGTTCTGAATGTATAGATTCAAATTCAATAAACGGTGAAACTTACAGAAAATCTTGATGCGGGGTGTTGGAATTCAACAATGGACTCCAGATCTCAGCGTTTACTGCTGAGATTTTTATCTGAATGGACGAAGACCAATGATAATAGCGGAAACAGAAGGTTGAACCAATTTGGAGTTTTTGGATCTTGATTTCTGCGGCTTTTCTATTGGGAGGGGGCTTTGCTGTTTTTCAACTTCTTTTCTTTTTCTTTCCGACAGGCTTATTAAATTGATAATTTCAATTTGTGATGGAATTTCACTTTGCCCCCCTCTCCTTCGAAGTTTGATCACTTTCCATTTAAATATTCTTTTCAATATTACAAAATTGAGAGCTTAAAGAATAATATGCATAATAAAAATAATATATTTTACATATATAAATCAATTTTAATTGAGTTACACGTTCGAGTTTCTTGAACTCTACCTTTCCTATAATGATGGATATTATAAAATAATTATAATGTCCAAAATGCAAAAACAAATGATAGTTATAGCCTATAGAGTAAGTTCAACTACCGCTGTCTTTATGACATAAGTTATATATCGACTGTTATTTGGTAGTAACAATGTTCATTGCATATATTTGAAAACTAATAGAATCTTAATGTTGGCATTTGTCGCACTCGAATAGTCAAATTTTATCATATACTACTTGTTGCAAGAAACTTCACCAAATACTTACAAATTGGAAACAAGGTTTTTTTGTAATGAATGAAATGCAAAATACGATCAACACACATGTAAAATAGATTGATTGTGGTCGAATTTTTCAAAAAATTGAGGAAGCATTGTACCTTTTGCCAAATGTACGTGGGTGTGGGTGGAGAAGAAAGTATGCATCTAAGGCTAATAATATGTGAATAGTATCAGTAGAAATAATTTTGAACTATTTTCTCAAAAAATAAAATTGAACTATTTTAATTTTGCATTAACTATGGTCTAAATCTTCACACTACAAAACCAATTGAGTCCGCTATGGTGTTATTTTCATAAATCTCCATTGATATACCGTGAATCAGAGTGGCGCAGCGGAAGCGTGGTGGGCCCATAACCCACAGGTCCCAGGATCGAAACCTGGCTCTGATAGTTGCTCGAGAGTAGCTTCCCTAACACTCATTTTTTATTTTATCATCTTAATATTTTTTTAGAACAATAAAGTTAAATAACGCAGGGCTTCCCTAACACTCATTTTTTATTTTTATCATCTTAATATTTTTTTAGAACAATAAAGTTAAATAACGCAGGGCTTCCCTAACACTCATTTTTTATTTTTATCATCTTAATATTTTTTTAGAACAATAAAGTTAAATAACGCAGGGCTTCCCTAACACTCATTTTTTATTTTTATCATCTTAATATTTTTTTAGAACAATAAAGTTAAATAACGCAGGGCTTCCCTAACACTCATTTTTTATTTTTATCATCTTAATATTTTTTTAGAACAATAAAGTTAAATAACGCAGGGCTTACTCTTCTAATTTGTTTGGCATGCAGGATAAAGGGATTTGTCTTAATTCAATCTGAATACTCAGTCATCTTTCCGATCTTGTATTTTTATTTGATAAGAACACACCACTATCTCATACCCAACAAAACAATATTGAATGCAGGAGAAAATGAAAGTAGGGTGTTGCCACAGAGCCGACTACTAAATTTGAATATACACCCATAGTTGAAGGACAGTTCGAGATACCGGCAAAGAAAAATTATGAACCCAGTGGATCCATGATGAACCAAACTAACCCATTACAAGAAAAGAAAGCTAGAAAGCTAGCTGTCTCTTTGATTTTCTATCGCATGTATACGACATTAATTGCATGTTAGAGATGGAGGTCGCTTGCATGGACATTGTATTTATGATCTTAAAAATTAATAATTTTTTAAAATTTGAGTATTTAAATAATTGAAAATTTCCTTTTATTGCTTAAAAGTTGCTATTATTTTCTTTTGCCTCAACTCTTCCCTGTAATAAAGCATAACCACAAATATATCACATTGGCATTCACTCCACATGCTATTTCAGGAGCATTCTTATCTTTTTCCACTGAAACTGTGAAATAAAAATATTTATTCGTTTATCTTCCATCAAGTAGCTATAAGGCAAAATCAACGCATTACAAACCCTAATTATTAATGTTAATAGAAATTAACTTTAAACACATAACTAGTCCAAGAAAAGAGATCGAAGTAATGGGAGATCCTATTTATTTTTCTTAAGTCGTAGTCTATCTCTTAATTATGAATGCCTTTGGATGTTTTATAATTTTTTTTTAGAAGGGATGTTTATAAAAAATATTAAATAGATGCACCTAGGGTGTAAATGGATCAACTTACTTTTGAGCTTGTTTGGACCAGCTTATCTAGGAAAGAGACCAGACTTAAACTTCAAAAAATATATGATAAATATGCTCAAATTTAGGCTTCAAAATATCTACATAACTATTAAGTCTAACAAAACGATCTATATATTTATAATTTAAAATATATAATACACATTTAAATATTAAATAAGTCTACATAGATTTTTAGAAAGTTGAAAGCCAAATCTAATTAACTAAACAACCCAAATTTAAGCCTATATAACGGCCAGTTTCATTTTATAGGCCAGACTCAGACCTACCGAGCCAAAACCCGACTTAGCCCAGTCTTTTCCATCCCTGGAGGCAACAACAATCAAACTTTAGAGTTTAAAATAAGAAATACAATATCATTTTGGAACAAAGATCTCATTCAATGAAACACACGCCATTTCCTCCCAACACACCATAAAAGCATATATATACATCATATGCCTATCTTTCTTCTCGTTTTCATCCCTCTCTCTCTGCGATGGCTGCCGCCTCTTTTCCCAACAACTCTTCAAACCCTCCAACAATCCATTCTTTCGCAAACGGGCTCGACCCGGATACCACCTTCGTTCTAGCCGACCCGAATACCTTTCGAGACGTCGTCCAAAGACTAACCGGTGCAGCCGCCGGCGAGAATGCCCACCTCAGCTCCGCCTTCAACCTCCACAAGAGAAGGCCTGCTGCTAGAAAACTGGAGATCAAGCTTCACCACGACAATGGCGGTGGCGCACTGCATAATCGTTCTTCTTCTTCAGGAAACCATGGGAGCTCGCCGGTTTCCCCATTAGAGCATGCGGCGGCGCGTGGGAGTCCGACGGAGGAGGAAGAGATGGCCATTGCGGCAAAAGGGTTTTATTTCCACCGGAGCTCGTTAAGCACTCCGCCAGGATCCGACCCGCCGGAGCTCTTGCCTCTCTTTCCACTCCATTCACCAACAAAGGACTACGAGTCGTCATCATTTTAGATTTTTAGTTGTAGTCAATTTTGGTGGAGTAATTATTAAGTAATTGTTAAGATTAATATTAAGTATGTGAGTTTCTTGAGTTTAATTGTTGCTACCTTAATTTGAAAAAAAATTTGATTGGATAACGCGGTTGTGGATCTCCGTTACATCTTTGTGTTACACATCTAAGTTTTAATATGTTTTAGTTAATATATTTTTCAATAATTTTGTATGTTTTAGTTTAGATTGTTAGATTCAAATTAGACTCCATAATTTTTTTTCAATTATTGACTAATATTGACTGTTTACAATGATATTCAAAAAATAATTATATACATTAATTGGATTTAACAAACTCACACGATATCTGCAAAACTAAACTAAATAATATATACATAATTTCATTAGATCGAAATTAGGTTTTATGATATTCTTTTTTCAATTATAGTTAATATGTACACTGAAAATTAATTATATTATGATAATATCATATATCTAAATCGAATTTAATAAAATCATATCATGTTCATAAAATTAAATTAAAGTACATAAAAGTTGAAATTAAAAATAAATATTTGTTAGCTAAAATGTAATAACAACTCGATGCACACCATGGTGTATAATATTAAGGTGTAATGACCGATCCACGTGGAGTTCCAAGTCATCAATTGGACTTCATAAGTAATCAACGGATTCGATAATTAAAATT
>AYJT01072395.1:0-17905 GCA_001278415.1 Ocimum tenuiflorum
GTGCCACCTGCTCCTCCCTCAACCGCATCTCCTCGAGCATGGACTCCCCTGCCACCGTCCTCGATGCCCTACTCACCATTCTGTCTCTTGTCTTATCCCAATTGCCCCCAGCTATCCTCAAGTCCAAATATAGTTATCTCTCCGATCTTCTAATTAAGATTCTCAGAGCTAATTCCGTCGGAGTTGGCGGTATTGTGCCAGGATTAAAGTGCATTTCGCGATTGCTGATCGCGAGGGAGAATGTGGTGTGGGAAGATGTGTTGGAGTTGTACGGTGTTGTGATCGGCTACATGACTGATGCTCGGTTTAAGGTAGAGGACAGTGCTCTGCCCAGCTCTCTATGTATCTATTTTATGTAATCAATTAATCTAACTATTTCGCTGGTCTGAGTTTTTATGCATTCCTGGTTATCTTTGGAAAATGGTGCAACATATTGTTCTATTCCGAATTCGATACATTTAATAGTTAAGTTAATTGAGGTGTTGAATATGAGTTTTTTGGTTATCTCGTTCTCAATTTGGTTTTTGTTATGCTACCAGACGAAAATTATGTCACTTTATTGGATTCAAGTATTTAAAGTTGTGTTTTTGGACATTAGATGCTTTATCTGGTTATCCCCTGTTTGAACACTTCTAATTGCTAGCTTAATGATAAAATGCATATAACCTTCTCAGCTTTTTCTCTCATTCATAAACCAGTTGTGTTTGGTCTGATTTTGTATATCCCCCAAGTTCTGAGAGGAAGTTGTTTCATAATGGTACCGAATGCAGTGCTAGAGAGAGTTTGTTCTTTTCTGATTTTGTCTGACAGATCAGGTGTAAGAGACAATCAATTAATAAATGGGTATCTCCTTTTTTGGCTGTTCAGGAATCTGCCTGGCAAAAATAGTAAAATGGTGTATGCCAATGATTTTCATGATTTATATAGTTACACCAATATTCTTTTAACTGACTTTCTGGTTGATGCTTTGGATTGTGAGCACAGGTAAGGAAACGATCACATCTATGCCTGCGTGATGTCTTGAAGTATTTTCAGTCAGTACCTGCACTTTCTCCATTACTAGCATCTGCTAGTGAGGCCATTACAAATGCCTTTCTGAGGTATCTTCTGCTTGCTGGAGGATCAAATGAAAATATTTCAGGAGCATCTGATACAGCACGGGATGTTCTTCGCATTCTGGATGCTCTAAAAATTTGTCTCCCTTATATGTCTTCAAAATCCACAACAAACATATTGGAGCGTTTCAAATCTCTCTTGACGCTCAGAGAGGACATTGTCACTAGACCCATAACCGATGGTTTGAATGCCTTGTGCCTCCATTCTAATGCAGAGATATCTGCCGAATTACTTCTTGATTTATTGTGCTCTCTAGCTAGCTCAGTCTCTCCAGATGAGTCATCTGCTGATAGTATGACATTTACTGCTCGTTTGCTAGACATTGGGATGAAAAGAGTTTATTCACTAAACAGGCAAATATGTGTGGTCAAGATTCCTCTCATTTTTAATGTGCTAAAAGGTTAATCTTTTTCTTCTCCCATTCGTTACTATTGTTTATAGAATATGGATTGAAAAATCCCATAGAAGCTTGTCTAGTTTCTTTCTGTACCTTACCCTTTTTATTTAATTCATGTGCACCTACTGCTGTGTACTAATATTTCTTTTGGAATCTCCTCAGAAATTATGGCTTCTGGACATGAGGAGGCCTTGGCAGCATCTGTGGCAACATTAAAGAGCTTAATACACTCATGTATCGATGAAGACTTAATCAAACAGGGTGTTGATCAGATTACTACCAGTGCCAATTCAGCCACCAGGAAATCGGGCCCAACTGTCGTGGAAAAAATTTGTGCAACAATTGAGAGTCTGCTAGATTATCAATATGAAGCGGTCTGGGATATTTCGTTTCAGATTGTTTCCACCATTTTTGAAAAATTAGGTAGATGCACTTGGATCATTCTGGTTACATCACATTGGATAAATATTCCGTAAAATCGATATATAGAGTCCTATTTCTTATGATTTGCATATATTGATATATAATGCGTTCACATCTTTCCTGACCATAACGTGACATGTTCATAATTCATTTACATTTATTTTGGAAGTATTTAGTTTTTGTCTCTGAAATCTGCCCCTTTAATTTGATTGGAAGACGATTGTCCTTGCAGGCAAGAATTCCTTTTACTTGGCGAAGGGAACACTCAAGAGTTTAGCTGATCTGCAAAAATTGCCTGATGAAGACTTTCCTTTCAGGAAAGAGGTAATATACCAAGAAAAAAGTGAATTGGGTTTGCTAATCATGTTGGTTGATGTTTGTGATTTACTTTTTTATATATTCCTGAAGTCGTTGTTGTAGAAAGGTTATACCTTCTTATGTCCATTATTAATGCGGTTAAAATAGTGGGCTGCCACTAAACTGTCGTGGCATTTTCTTCTAGTAAATTACTCTAGATAGAGGTCCAGAAAATCGTGGCTGGTTTTGACTAACAAATAATTGATACTAGAAACTAATTTAGCAAAAGTTCTGTTCGATTTAACTTATACAATACATATGCTTTTCATGTGTACTCTTTTCCTAGTGAATCAAGAACTGTGCTCTTTGAAATGTTTATTACTTAAATTGACGAGCTTGCAGAGACTCTCATCTGTAAGTTTGTCTTCCTTGCCCAACGTGGAACTTCTTTTACCAAAATTGTCTTTATTTTCAGTGGAGGACCCGGGAGGTAGATTGTGAATGCACTATATTTTCTGTTAACCCATATTGCATCAAAAAATCATTTAGATGTGTGAAAGAGATTTAATTTTTAAATCATGACTGGATTATACTAAATTACTAATTTAAACAATTTGTTCTTGATTGTAATCCTACAAAACTGCATCAGATCTAGTAGGTCCACAAACTTATTATTCCTGAACCTGAGTAATAACCAAGCTTGTGTGCGGCCAGCCAGTCATTATTTAGCCCAATTTAGAGTTTCAGGCTTATCAATTGGGGAAGATGAGTTAAGTAACTATTGCATGTCTAGTAACAATAAAGTTTAGGAACTTGTTACATGTTTAACCTACTTCTGATTTCAATTTGTTGTGTTTGATTGATATTGCACTGCTTTCATGAAGTTCATAAATTTTGGTTCGTTAGATCTCCTTAATGACTGGGCATAAAGAAATGAAGCTTCAGGGTGCTAAGGCGGTTCTTGTGTAAATTTAAAAAATATCTAGCTGAAGTAAGGCTTTACCTGGATAAAATTATGGAAATATCTGTTTGTAGTTGAGAATTGCCTGGATAAATTTAAGGAAATCTCCACTTGAAGTATTAAACGGAGATGAAATTTTTTGGTAAACCAAAAGGCCTCCATATCCTTGAAAAAGTATTAGTTTCAAAATTGTGTTATTCAAAACTAGATTTGTAGCTATATGTGATTCCGAAAGACTAATCATTGATTGCTTTTAAAACTATTTTTTTCTTTTTCCTGGGTGCACTGATGAGCTCTCTGGAGTCTAAATCATATCTACAGTTAGCTTGTTGCATGCGTTCTCTTATGATTTGAATATTTCTAGTAGTCATTGCTCTGTATTTTTTTGGTACGGGTTTGCTGTTCAGAATTTTATCAAATGTGACGAAAATCTCTTTTTCCATTGCAAGAAATCTGGTTTCAGAGTACTAAATTTTTTTTTGCAGTTGCATGGATGTTTGGGGACTGCTCTTGGCGCTATGGGACCTGATAACTTTCTGAGTCTTCTACCTCTTAATTTGGGTGTACCAGATCTATCTGAGAGCAATCTATGGCTGTTTCCTATTCTGAAACAGTATATTGTTGGTGCCCATTTGAATTTCTTTACGAGCTCAATCTTACCCATGGCTGTAGAGATGAAGCGGAAGTCAACAATGGTACAAACATCTTCCAGAATTCTTTATTTTCATGTTTCTGTGGGTGTTCATATCCTCGCTCGATTTTTAGTTTAGCCCAATGAGGTAAATAACATGTTTCTGGGGGCAAGGCTCCTAGACCAACAGCTGCTAAACTAAAAACTTTTCGCATTCAGATTTTATCCATTTTTCTATTTTGGTGGTTCCATTCAAATAACAATAAAGACCTTAAAAGGTTTTTGTTTCAAAGTAGAAACTAATATATACATGCTCACTAATATCTAGAGTCGTGAGGATATCATAATTTCATTTTTAGTCGAGTCTATGATCCTTCAGTTATGCTTTTATTAAATTATTTTAGTATTTGATTTCAATAATTAGCATTTGAAATCAATTATTCTCCTACAAAATTTTCATTCATAGATAATTTTAGAATTTTCCTCCAACCCACAACTGGTAGGTAGCAGTTGAACCCATTCAAAATATATATCGATGTTCTTTCATAACATTTTATAGATTATCCGAAAATTGTGGGTCTGGATTCACAAGAACTCTTGAAGTGCAATCTGGCTTGATTTGGTCATCAATTTTTGGGTTATGCATGTTTAATTTTAAAACAGAGAAGGCATAAATTATGTACCCACAAAGAGTTCGGCTTGAATTATGCTATGTTAACCTCTCTACTCTAGATATTAGTTCATTTTTAATATTTTGAAAGTAGAATTTATATCGTTTTATGATCTATTGTTATTTCTTAAATTTAAGCAAGCAATAGGGTTTAGAAAATGGGAAGAAAAATGAAACAGATGACTTTTTAATAGAATAATAATGAAAATTGAAAAAAAAATTACTGTAAATTTGGCTAATGAATATCAGCCATAGGCGGACCCGCCTCCCCAAAAAAAGAAAAATAGACAAAAAGACATATTATGCATTCCCTTTCTTTTTTATCTTTGTGTTGTGAGTGCTAAACAAACAGTACAAAATCCAGCTTGAACGAGAAGGAAAGTTACAGTCAGCAAGGACAATTGATGGAATCGTGTACTCCTTGTGGTCACTGCTACCATCCTTTTGCAACTACCCTGTTGATACTGCTGAAAGTTTCAAGGGTCTTGAGATGGAATTGTGCAATGCTCTCCAAGAAGAAGATGATGTTCGTGGTGTAATATGTTCCAGCTTACAAACTCTTATTCAGCAGAATAAGAGAATTCTGGAAGGGAAGGGGAATGCCCTAGATGCTGAAATGAGCTTAGCAGAACAACAGGCTGTTGCCTTCTATACTGAAAATGTCGCTCAATCTAATTTGAATACACTGAAGTCCTCTGCTATGCAGTTGTTGCCTGTTCTGGCTGGAGTCTATTTTAAATGCTCTAAAGATACTGCTGGCATTTTACAGGTAATTAAGGAATTCCTTATTACTTTCACTTTTTTTTTGGCTTTGCGCAACACATTAAATGGTATAGTATTTATGGGCTTGTCGTACGTTACTTTGTTTCAAACTTCCTTTATTCTTGTGCTGTGGAACCAGTGTTGGCATGTTTCAGGTGGGATGTACAGCTTGTGTGTGTGCATATTATAAATGCAGGATCTATGCTTGTAATTGCCTTTTCCTTGAAAACTTGAATAATGGTCTGTGATACATTAGGGTTTTGTTTGATGCTAGTTCCAGATTGATAAGATATAATGAGGAATTACCTTAATTTCTTATCAGATCATTTTGTTTAGAGTGTAATTAATCATTATTTCATCAGTCAAAAAACATACGTCTAATCAAGAGATAGTTCCACATGCAAATCTCATTTTAATCTTGCACGTAGATTATCCATTTGAAATGTTGTTTGATGAAAGAAACACAATAGGGAAGAAACTCTAGTGAAGATTGGTTTTATTTTCAAGTGGCCTCACAACAAAGATTGTGCACAAGAAACTATTGACATGCAGTAAACTTGTTCTTAGTAACAGTCTCATTTTGCAAATTCTTGCAGACTACAATTCGTGAGATCGCTTCAATATTGGATGAGGTTGTTGTCTCATCATTTTTCATGAAAACCATGAAAAAGCTTCTGAAGGTTACTCAGGAAGATAACAAGTCAAAGAACTCAAAGAATTCAAATATCATGCAGATAGATAATTCATCAATTGATGGTTCCCTATCAGCTGCCAGGTAAGCTGTTTGGCGTGTGTCTGGTGGTATAATTATCTTCATCATCTTTCTGCAGTTTGGGTGCTAAAGCTTAAAAACACGGTTCAATCTCTCTGCTATTTTCAAAGTCATTCGTTATGTACAGGGCACAGTTGTTTGATGTTGCGGTTTCCCTTTTACCTGGATTGGGTTCCAAGGAAATTGATTTTCTGTTTGAGGAAATGAAGCGTGCATTGAAGGTTCACCATGTTTTTGTTTGTATAATATTGATTTTCATGTCATGAGGATAATTCATCCTTTAGAGATGATGAATATTTAATTGAATTCATGTTTCAGGACATTGATGGCCTGATCCAGAAAAAGGCCTATAGGGTACTGTCTTTGGTATTTCAGGTACTTAAATGTTTCAAGTTGATTATATTATATTTTGTAGTGTTCCGGTCATTGCTAGTGTTTGTTGGTGGTCGGTTTACTTTTTTATCTTTCATTTTCTATTTCTATCATTTTTATTGGATTTTTATTTTTTCTTCTATTAATTGCGATCAACATTTGTTTTTTTAATTAACATTGATATGATATTAATCTGCAAGTGTCTGAATGATACTGTTATTTAGCATAATTATTATCGGCAAATTTTGTTGAGATTTGAACTGAGGACATAAATAAAATTTACTGGACAGTATTCCGATGACTTTATTTCAAGAAAACTTGAGGAAGTGCTCTCTTTGATGGTTGAAGTGCTGCCTTCTTGTCATTTTGCTGCTAAACGTCACAGACTTGACTGCTTATACTTCCTGATCATTCACATATCTAAGGTAATGGCAAGCTTCAATTAGTCTCTTTTCAAGCTCCAATGCTCAATCTAGAATATTAGTTTGTACTATAATGAAAGGTCAACTGTCTCATGATTTCTTCACATGCCTGCAGGAAGGATATGAACAGAGGAGACATGATATTACTGCTTCTTTTCTTACTGAAATTATACTAGCTCTAAAAGAGGTGTGTTGTTTGTCGGTTTGAACAGTTTACTTTGGTATCATTAATTGGATTTAATTCAGTATAAAGCTTCCGCAACCTATTACATTTGGCAGGTGGATTCTGCTTCTCTAGCATTTGAGAACAGTTTTTTTTCCTTGTACTCTGGTTCTGAGATCTATGTTTGCCTGGTTATCATCTTACCAGAATAACAAGAAAACAAGAAATAGAGCATATGATATTCTAGTCCAAATTGGTCATTCATGCAAAGATGAGGAGAAATGTAGCAAGGAGACCTTGCACCAATTTTTTAACATGGTACTTGGTCTGGAGCTTGTTGTCTTATCCTTTTCTTTTCCATTTTTTAATTTTCTTGTTTTCTGCATAGGTTGCTGGGGGACTTGCAGGGGAGACCCCGCATATGATCAGTGCAGCTATGACAGGCTTAGCCCGACTGGCTTATGAGTTCTCTGATCTTGTATCTGCTGCTTACAATATTCTACCATCCACATTTCTCCTGTTACGAAGAAAGAACAAAGAAATAACTAAGGTTTGCCTTGTTCTTCAAAATGATAACTCCTCAATTTGTCAGAACTGGCTGTCCATTTTCTTGACTTGATTGTCTATATTTTTGCCTGTTTTTGCAGGCTAATCTAGGTTTACTAAAGGTATTAGTTGCCAAGTCACAAGCTGAAGCCGTCCAAGTGCACCTGCGAAGCATGGTAGAAGGTCTGCTTAATTGGCAAGATAGCAGCAAAAACCAGTTCAAAGCAAAGGTGAGTTTCTTAACTTTTGATGATGGTAGTTGATATTCTCTTCTTTTAATCATATGCAACCAATGATGATGATAAAGATGAAATTACATGTTGAGACTGGCTCCATATGTGGACATTTTTTTAGGTAGAAATTTTCTTGGTATGAAGGTTTTTTACCTTTTGCTTATTTTACTTATTTCCGTAGGTCAAACAGCTTCTTGAAATGCTAGTGAAGAAATGTGGTCTGGATGCTGTCAAGGAAGTCATGCCTGAAGAGCATATGAAACTGCTAACAAATATAAGAAAGGTTTTCATTAAATACAGTTTTGGTTTTTGTTTATTTTTCTTATTTATAATACATGTTTTTCTCTGGCCATATTTTTAATGAGCAGCTCAATGAACGTAAAGAGAGGAAGCATAGCGCTAAATCAGTAGAAAATATGTCAATTGTATCAAAAGCAACTACATCCAGGTATTGCCTTTGCCTTCAGATGCTTATAAGCACTTAAGAATGCTGATATTTGAGCCTAAAATGATGCCAAATTCCTATTTATTGGTTTTTCCCTTGAGTATTCGGGAATTTGGAGAAATGACTTTTTCGTATCATCTGTTCTATCTATAAGCTGTTCAACCTCCACTTGGATTTGCTTTTGGTTTCTTTATTCATTAAACTTTCTACTTGATTTGAAACGAGTCCTCACTCTCCCTATGTATTTGAGATGCATACGTTAAGTTGTTCTACGGTGGTATCTTTGAGCATCTAATTTTGAACAATCGTTTCCTCTTTATTCTTGCGAGCAGAGACGTATTTACTGGATGGATGTCGAATTGTTTGTTGATTAACCAGAAGAGTTGTACCACTTACTAGTTTCAATTTATTATGTTAAATAACTGGCATGTTTTACAGGATGAGCAGATGGAATCATACAAAAATTTTTTCCGATCTTGTGGATGAGGAAACAAGGATCAGTGATGGTGAGTTTGGGAACTCGAAGAGTATTTCAGGTCGACAGAGCAAGTATTCCTCAGGGGTGCAATCCAAAGCTTCTTTGTTACGGTCAGTTGGTTGATATTTGTTTCGAGTGTATTATAATGCAGTCTAAATGAACTAACAATCATTATAACAAGAGCAGATCGAAGAAAGCCCGTAAGACAGCAAAGGGACTGCAAGAAGACTCATTCGATCAATTAGATGATGAACCCCTTGATTTGCTGGATCGCCAGAAGATGAGATCCGCTCTCCGATCATCAGAGCCAGCCAAGAAGAGGAAGTCGTCCGATTCAGATGATGAGCCATGCATAGATTCTGAAGGGCGTTTGATTATTCAAGAGGATGGGAAGGGTAAAAAGTCTGACAGGAAACAGAAACGAGAGAGCGAGGAGGTAGATGATGGAAGGAGTGAAGCCATGTCTGCAAGCACACGAAAAACACAAAAGAAGCGGATGAAGACATCAGAAAGCGGCTGGGCATACACAGGCAAAGAGTATGCAAGTAAAAAGGCGGCTGGCGATGTGAAGAGGAAGGACAAGCTCGAACCCTATGCGTACTGGCCACTTGACCGCAAAATGCTGAGCAAAAGGCCCGAGCATCGGGCTTCTGCAAGAAGTGGTATGGCAAGAGTAGTGAAGCTAGCCAAGAAGTTGGAAGGGAAAAGCGTAGCAAGTGCTCTTTCCATGAAGAGAGCAGGCAAGAAGAAACGTGGTGTCAAGTAAATTGTTTTGTAAGTTTATAGTTTTGCAGTATATTGTTGTTGGAAGAGGAACATGTAGAGAGCCATTGTTTTTGTTATTTATCCTCAAGTTTTGGGTTGTCTGTCGCGTAAAGATTTACCAACCATATTTCCAAATCTCATACAGTTATCTCTGGTTTTATAATTATTGATTCTCGAGTGAGCAATTGAAGAAATTTGCTATACCTGCTTTCACTTTCTTATATCGGAGGGAGTTAATTTCTTCGTTTTTTGTTTTTTTTTTAATTTTAGATGTAATGATTATTCTACGTTATTGGTGAATTAATCTGTACACTTGTAAAGATGTACTATACATCAACAGATATTAGAAGAATCAGAACGCTTCATTACGATATGATATGTTACGTACTTAGTAATCAACAGAGATGATGTGAGCAAACCTGATTTCAACAATATCTTTTGCCCACTGAGGTGGAAATATTCTCAACGGTCTTAAAACAAAAGCTTAGTTTCGACAACACCAAATCTTAGTGAAATAAAGTTGTCATTTATAACGAAATATGAAATTCAGTTGAGCAGTCTATTTGTGGAAATGTTCATCTAGGAAATTCTTGTTTCCATAAAATGGCGATTGGAGAGTGTCTTATGAGAAATTATATGCAAGTCTCATTTTGATTAACACTATAGCTTTCACATATTGAGTAAAATATAAATCAAGAAAACTAAGAAGAATATTCCGAATCATTAAGAAATAAGGCAAGAATTCCAAATGTTATGGACCTGACTAAAATATTTGTGACTCAATTTGCAATTCTCTTTATAACACAATCAATGGATGATGCTGCAAATGAATCAATTCAGAAGTCGTTCGTAAAACAAAAGTTGAATTTCGTGATTTCAACAGCAATTTCCCCTTGTTATAATTCGAGCTTCGGTCGGTTATAGAACTATTAAGGTTGGCTCATGAGTCGATACAAGTTAAAATAACTAAAATGTAAGACTTTATTTAAATCGTAAATCATATGTAAATCTAGCCCACAGAATATATATTTTAAAAAGGGAAGGCAAGTGTGATGCTTAAATTGGAGCTGGGTTATGGGTTTATAAATGAGTTAGATAATTTCTTTTGCAAATAATTATCAGATCGTCTGGGTGGTGTAGTTGGTTATCACGCTAGTCTCACACACTAGAGGTCCCCGGTTCGAACCCGGGCTCAGACATTCTTGTTTTGTCTTTCTTCTAGAACTCATGTTAAATTAATTAGGAGACAGCTTCTTTTTGTTTTGCAAGAATACTTTTTCAATTTTTTTTTTGAGTTGGGGGACTACAAATCTGAACCCTAGACTTCTCTCACTTGGAAGGTCTTTATACATAGGTCTCCATCACTTGGGCATCCTCGAAGGGTCACACACGTTTGCTTCTATAATTTACACATGAACTTTAAGGCATTGTGTGTTTTAACATAATCTTGTAATTTTTTGCAATTTTCACATAACAATTATTTATTTTGGAATTTTTATATAAACTTTTAAACATAAAAAATTTAACATAAAATTTTAATATTTTAACAAATTTGGTATAAATTCTTAAAATTTGCAATTTTTAAAATCAATAAAGAACTTCGATAAAATTCGTCAGATTTGACTATTTCAAATCCACTTTATTCTAAGTGATTGTGCGCAAATGTGATATTTTAAATTATGTTCATGTTCAAAATCAAATATTAGTACCTCTAAATTGGGCGTAAAGTTCCTAAAATTCGTTATAGATATGTGATTCGGAGATGAATTTTATTATAAATATTTATTTAAATCAATTTCACTTGAAAATAAAAGACAATATATTCATTATATACAATAAAAAATCACGCCACACTCAACACATCTAACCATGTATGCTTGATTAACCGGATAAAAATATTTGATGATCTAGTCATAAGAAATTAATATTTCAGGATATTATATCCTAACGATAAATTTATGGGATTAATGTCTTGATTGACCAAAAGACCGAAAGATTTCCGTGTTTTCTCATTATTTTATGATCAAACTAATTCGTAAACACCACATCATTGTATTTGTGTACCACCACCACCATTAATTAATGTACGTGTCTGCAAATAGCACCGTCGAATTAAATCTCAATAAATAATGACAATGTTCCGTCACATGCATTGATTTTCAGAATTATTCCCATACTACCAAGCAGTTACTCACACTGTGTATCATGGATAATAAAAGATTCCAATTTTTTGAATTAGTCCAATGGTGGCATCAAATTCCAATCAAAATTTAATGATACAAGACCTGAAATAGTAGTAGATCAATGGAAATAGCTAAACCCAGGGTTAGTAGTTACACAAGAGTGTTTTCTGTGAGCTACAATTTTGGAGGAATCCTTAACTTTGTTCATTGGACACGATGCAGAAGAGCATCTCATGAGAATATTCCCCAGTTTGGTCCTACACAATAAAAAGCATTTAATAATTAATTAAAAGACTTGACAGGTGATGGATGATATTTAAGTACATTACATACCTCCATCATTGTAACTGAAGGCCATAAATCTATTTGAAAGGAGCAAACAAAATTGATGAATTATGGCCACCAAATCCAAATGAGTTAGACAAAGCAACCTTAACATCAAGTCTTTCTTTCGTAGGTCCAACAAGTACATTTGTGTCCTGAATCAAGAATGGGTCATCAATATATATATATCTGTACTGCTTCACAAAAACAGTAATACGACCTCGACTGACTTAACAACCTACATAATTATCATCATCAATAAATACTAATGAGATTCATGCAACCAATTACGTGTCTGATTCAAATTAGTTCCATATATGGACTATTAGGTTGCCACACAAAAAAAAAGTTGAAAATAAATGCAGATGGGTTCAAAGTCCAAATCATGCATATTATCAGGCATATGTAATGTGCATTTAATGCCAAATTCAATTTTGCCCAGATGCTCCTCATCCATGAATTATAGCTTATCCATGAAGCATGTGATTTTTTTCCCTTCAAATAATAAACGAAAATACAACATGAAAAGAGAACTCCATTTGCATATGAAATTAATGAAGATTATTAGTAAAACAACATACCACACTGTCTTCGGGATTGTCAAGATTGATATTTGGATGCACCCAGCCAGTCCTTATTGCCTACAAGAAGACACGTGCCGTAAGCAAAGACTAAGAATACATATCCTCATTTCAACATAATTAGCTACTATTAATAAGAAGCACAACCCCAAAACCAAAAACCACAAGACATGAACTTGATAGAAGTGAAAACGTTGTGTTTACAGGAACTACAGATACTTTTTTAAGAATCCACAAAGTATAAGAATAAAAAGCCCCGACAATGTGCAGTAAGAAAGACTTGTTAATGAATAACATGATTAGATATTATCAACAAATGATAACCAATGAGTATTAACTTGAAGAAACAGAAACTGACTGGACCAATATGGAAGCCAAAATAATTAAGCATCCAATTCAATAAATGAGACATGCCATAGACCATTCCCTAAAGCCTCACTTTCTAGACATGGATAAATGGTAGGTGAGAAGGAAAGCACCAAGAAAATAGCAAATCTTCTACGAATTTTTGCAAACTAATTATATCCACAACATACTACCTGCACTGTTGCAACAGCCTCTACAGCACCAGCTGCGCCAAGGAGATGCCCTATCATAGATTTTGTGGAGTTCACTTTCAGCTGCAAAATAACTGAATTAGGCGCAAATTGTACAGGAAACCTTTTGCAACAAAACACAGGCGGTATGAAATGAAAGGAAACGGGTGCGGAGGAAACCTCTGGATTCTGCCCAAAGCAATGCACAAGTGCTTGATATTCCTTGATATCACCTGCTGGGGTAGATGTTGCATGTGCATTAATATAATTGACATCTTCCTTAGGAACCCCTGACTGAGCCAGTGCCTTCTCTATGCAGAGAATTATACCAGTTCCTGTATGAGGATACGATCAAAGGGTCATAATTGACATAATTACTCAGTTTCAGATTTTCATAATTTTAAGTTGATCAAAACTGCAGGGGGTCCACAAGGAAAAGGAAAAATAAGACGAAAGAAAATATAAATATTCCAACGGAAAGAGAACATGATCTCTGCAACAGTTATTACACCAATATCAAACGAGTACAAGAAAAGAGTAATCTGGGCGATCCAAGACACATAGTGCCAGGAAATACAAGATCAATTTTACAATAGAGAGCTCGAGAGTTACTGCTCATTTGATGTAAAAATTAAAGGTAATGCAAGATCATAATACTACATACAAGTACTGTAAAGTTCAAAGAGCAGAACTGTTTTGGGCATATAAAACAAACTATTATCAAATCAGAGTTCTCTGGTAATTGTTCCAAAACCAAAAGTGAGTTTTTAACTAAAATGTGTGCTTAATTTTGATATGCCATTTACTCAAAGGTTGTGGTAGATTCTTTGCTTTCTTAGATCACACTTTCTTTCTTGTGGCCAGTGTTTTGCTCATATTAGTGAAAAATGAAAAAAATAATCGTACCAAAAATAAAAGTACAGCTTTGTAGAAGCATACCAATTCAAAGGCTTAGAGAATGCTAATGGAAAATGAAATTTACAAATAATATAGTATACCCTATTGACGAATCAGCAAGCTTTTAAAGATGGCAATTTTCCATAAAATCATATTAAAATGGAGCTAAACGGCATTAGAAGATCACTGGATAATGGAAATCCGTGGGGGTAAAACAGTTCTTGAACCCGGGAAGCTTATTACCAACTAGGAAATGATATCCAGATCCTACAACTATTAGCCACACACACACTGGTCTTATCTTCACAGTATGTTAATTAACTTCATTGAGGATGTTAAGAAACAGGGATGCACCTTCTGGATGAGGTTCTGTCATGTGATACGCATCACAAGTGAAGCTTCCACCTAGAAACTCGGCATAAATAGTTGCCCCTCTTTTCTGTTCATCCATAAATAATTTGAAAGATTATCGTTTAAGAATAGAAGTCACAAAACCCGGGAAGTCATCCGCATATAATTGAAAATATAAAGTACTAAAAGAATTTTCTTGATACCTTAGCATGCTCAAGTTCTTCCAGAAGTAATACTCCAGACCCTTCTCCCATAACAAATCCATCACGACCCTGTTAAAGACCAGAATTTTCAAAGGAGGCGAAGGTCAGTGTGTGTTTTCAGAAAGTGGGTAAATGTCAATAATGAACATATAACTTTAACAAGAACTTTAACTATCTTCTTTTCATCCTAGCACCACGACATCTACTTGATGGTTGTTAAAAATCTAAATCATCCAGAAATATGAAACAGGAAATCAGATCATGAATAACAAACATAACGCGATCCGATATATGATAAAAATGTCAATATTTCGATATTGAAGAGTTCCACTTAACTTTGAACCAAACTACAAGGATATCTCATACTTAGCCGCAAAAATACTACTCAACAGTAAGAATGCTTTTTTAAGAGGATAATAATTCAGACAGTTCATTAATAACCACAATGATGAACTATACGATAATTTCACAAGTACAAAGTTCTCAACAGTCTCAGTGTGTTATCATCTTCTTTTACCAGCAAAGCATATAATTTTCGGGGGATTTCATCTGCAGTTCACTCATAACTCTGTTGTAATAATAACAATTTAAAGCATAAGTTTACAGATTTTCCCTGTAATCTGTGTCCTAACAGAAAATGAACACAACGGGCAAGCAGCAAATGGGCATTTTTATTCACTGAAACATGAAGGGCATCTAAACTTTTTTCCTGAAAGCTTCCCATGGAAATTCATCCAAGTAAGGGCAGAAGAAATCAAGTTCATTACACTGTCCCAAGGACGTGAGGCTTTCGTGGGATCAGCGTTCCTCTGTGACAGTGCTCTGCATGCAACAAAGCCCCCCAATCCTGCACCAGAGGCTGTCATCAGAAACAAATAGAGAGGAGCATTTAAAGGAAAGAAATGGACTATTACCAATAGGGATGATTACTGCATCTGAACCACCACAGAGCATCATGTCCTGCAAAATCTCCGCAAGAATCAGAAGACATTACAATGGTCACGCAGGTGTATGTTTTAATATTTTTTTCAGTTGATTATTCTGGGATTATGGCACAGAATGTAAAGTAATTTGAAACTATAGCCTGAAGATTGAAAGAAGAATGCAACACTTACGGCTTCACCTCTGATGATGTGGTTAGCTGCATTCAAAATACAGAAGTTGCTCGTTGCACAAGCAGTAGATATTGAGTAGTTAGGGCCCATCCATCCCTGCAATGCAGAACTAATCAAGCTTAGGATGACCCCAAAAGGTTGATGATTAGTCAAGCAGTTATGGCAGAAAGAAGTAATTTATTTAACCAGATCCATTGCCAGCATAGCAGAGCCCATGTTCGTAGTTGCAAATGGTACACAGAATGGATTCATCTTTCTGTAAGAGATTCGCAAAGCTTCAATTGCATCATTAAAGACCTGATTAAATAACACAGAAAGGGTATAAATATATGTAAAGAATGTGATGAGCAAGCAGAAAGTCTCAACTAGACAATTAGAAATCACTAATCCCCTGATGAGTTTCCAGAATTAGCAGACAGCCTGAAATCAGGCAAGATACTTTCACATGAAAACTCTCACTTTCATGCAAAGAATGAGATGCTCTAAAATGGGTCAGCAATGTAATCTCATAAAGAAAGTGCTGATAATGTGTATCAGCGTTTATTATTGGAATCAGAAACAGGATAGCAGCAGAAATTATAGACAGTCACATTTCTGAGGTCCGAAAGCAATTGCACAACGCTGGAGCAATAGCAGCTCACACCTTGCTTATTTAATCATCAATACCTTAACACTCTATTTGACATTTTTATGAAAATAACAAACTTGTCATACCTTCATTCCACCCATAGCTGAACCAATCAGCACCCCACATCTTGCTTTGTTCAACTCATCCATGACATCTTCTGTAATTCCTCCATCAGCCAAAGCCTTCTTGCCAGCTGTCAGCATGTAAAGCATGAACTTATCCATTCGCTTGGATAGTTTGGGAGCAACCAAGCCATCAGTTGAGAATGACTTGATCTCTCCAGCAATTCTCTGCAATTGAAACTCTTTTGAGTTAAAATAACTTCAAATTGAAATTAGAATAACTAGCCTCAAAATATGAAAATATAATCACTAGCAAAACCTACAGTAGGATACTGGGAACAGTCAAAAGCCTCTATCTCACTAATGCCACTGACTCCATCTAGAAGGTTATCGTAGAAGACCTCTGGATCATGACCAAGCGATGTCTCCACACCCATACCCGTCACAACCACTCTTCTTTGCTTGGTTGAGGGCTTCTTCTTGGGAGTAACTTCCATGGAAGGGTGCAGGGCTATGGCCATTGCTTCTCCTAAAATTTCAATGGGAACTTAGATAAAGCAGCTATCCAGTTTATGGTCTAGTGGAAGTCTTCCAATGAATCGTGGCACACAAACATATCAAAAGCAAATCATAGAGGTGGCGGAGAAATCTCAAAAACTATAATTAACATCAGATAATAAAGATCATAACAAATAATTACCCATTTATGATGCAAAAGAATATTAAAGGCGAATCAATGAGGTGGCGGAGAAACCTCAAAAACCATCACTAGCAGCAGATAATAAGGTCATAACAAACTAATTACCCATTTATGCTGAAAAGTATGAAATGAAGGATAAGAAAGACAGTGGGAAGACAGCCATTTAGAGTATAAATGACAATCTACCACAACTAAAGCCAACCCACATTAATAAAGGCCTAAATTCTTGCCCCATTCATGTCTCAGATACACATGGGCGACAAAATTTTTACCGTAATAAAAATAAAGAAGCACTAGCCTTGAATTCATTATCAATCGTACCTTAAATGGGTGAGGTCTGATCCAAATTCTAACACACGCACGCGTGCGCGCGCACACACCCGAACCGAGAAACGACAACAATCACAGACAGGAGCATAACTTGGAAAGTATATCAAAAAGTGAATCAAGTGAGGAGAAACATTCAATTCAAATCGAGATTAGGAACCTAATTACAATTAGAACATAATTAAAACCGTCAATTAGTTTCGCAGAAAAGCATAACAGCGCATAAAAGATGACCAAAATAGACTCAATCGCGCAATAAAAACTTTTCTACCAGAACGAGCGGCCGGTCGCTGGAGTTTCCGGCGTCTGCGGGTGCCCGCAGCATTCTTCGATCCGTAACCGAAGAAAAATTCAGAGGCGGACGAAGATTTGTAGAAACGATCGCAGGGCTCGAAGTCTAAGCAAGCGGTCATGAGATTGCGAATGCCAGACAGCTGCGGCGCGCAGCTAGCGATAGCCCTTTTCCGGCGGCGCAGCGCCCACTTACTGAGGCGCGAGGGACTAGACGACAGCATGGAAACGGAAGAGTCATTTCCACAAGCAAC
>AYJT01072419.1:0-17147 GCA_001278415.1 Ocimum tenuiflorum
TAAGAATTGAACTAGAGCCAACCATCTCAATCAATTCGGTTGCACCTTTCTATTCTAAAAATATTTAATATCTTTTTTCTACCGCCTCAGATGCAGTGATAAGTGTGGGAATATCCGTGTGAGTTTATTTAATATTATACTTAAGTTCAGAAAAAATATATATATATTTAATATTATTTTAATTGGTAAATATATGATGCTAGGCATATAAAAAAAAGAATTACAATTGATGTTTTTCAGTTTTGATTTTGGATTTTACTTTATGCTATCACGAAAGAGCAACTTCGACATTTGACTCAAATAGGAAAAATAAAAATTTCTATTCCTTACATAGTTTCGGAATTCCTTGTATTAGATTGAAATAATTTCTTCTCTCCCTCTTCAAAAAGTTCAAAAAAAAAAGAGAGAGATTGAGAGAAGGAAAAGGTCAACTACTCGACTGTACTTGTTGACTTCTTATTTTATCATCTACGACGGTGTGTGTATAGTGATGATATATTGTCATTTTGTGTAAATTGCATTTTCAGTCCGTTTGGATACAGTCATGTTATTTTGATTCAAAAGATTTACTTTTAGTCTCATACTTGCAATTTTTCGTCCCATCAACAAATTTTCTGTCAAGTTATTTTTGCAATTTTAGTTTAAAAATTATTTTGATATTTTAATTCCAATTTCTTTGTATCATTAAGCATTAAGAACAATATAAGATAAACTGAGCAAATGAACATGTGATTAATATAATAACTCATTGATGTTGGGACCAAAATTGTAAAATTTTTAAATTTTGGGATCCAAATAAAACGAAGTCTTATCTTACAGACCAGAATTATAATTTACTCTGTTATTTATAATGTACATGTGTATGATAAAAATAATAATATTAAAAAGTGACATAAGACAGGGCCGTCCTCTAGAAAACAGAAAATGACCAAAATGAGGTGATGATAATAAAATTAACGAATTAAAAAAAAAAAAGTAGCGGCGATTATAAAAATGGCGGCAGCAGCATATGCTAGGCTTTGTGTGTGTGATAATAATTTAATTTAATTCCACATAATAACAAAAATAATTGAGTTGACTTTCTAAAAAGGCATGGTCTAATATAGAGAGAGAGAGAGAGTGGTGGGACTTAGGATGCCAAAACGACATGTTCAGATGGTTGACTTTTTGGGGGAAGAGGCACCTTTTTATGATGTCAGAAGTCACGAGTTGTGGTAATAATTGCTTTAAATCAAACTGCAGAGGACAATGACATTGGTTGGATGAGTTAATCTTGCAATTGTTTTTTTAAATTAAATTGTGTTATATTGCTGAATTAATCCTCCCAAAATTTTTAAATGAAATTAGAGCTAATGAATTATTGGACACAACCAAAGGATTTAAGTTTTTAACTATTTGTGCTTTGAGTTCGGGATAATTTTATATTACTTGTTTAATCACGGATTTTTTTCATTATATGTGGGAGATTATCTTTCATTGGACGGTTTAAACGAGTTAGATGGATCTCACAAAATAGTTGGTGTCATCACAGTTGTTGCCAAAGATGCTATGAATTTCAAACTATCAAAACTATCTCATTTTTAATCTAATTTGTGCACATGATATATCAAATTAAATATCTTTACATTTTTTTTTTCATTTAAAATATCAAAAGACCATTTTTACTTGAAAAATATGAAGGAAAACTATTTAGTGAATCTTGTTTGGGATGTTACAAACTTTATGGACAGACCTTAATTGTGATGTATATCTAAGTTATTTAAATTAAATTCACTTCTGAAAAATAATTGTAACGCTTAAAAAAGTGTAATTGAGATATTAATAAACATTAAATGGGACTAGTTAACCCTAATTGGCATAAATAAACCTTAATTATGATGTGATATACCCTAAATGAGATTACATAAATCTAAAAATGAATATTCTTTTTTATTTTTTGGCATCTTAAATATTCTTTTTATTGTTTGGCATTTTAAATTAAAGATAGTGAATAGTGATTTGACTTCATATATTATTTACATAATTTGAATTTAAAATAAGAAAGTTGCGACTGTAATGGGTACTGCAGTACAAAATCCAACCATTAAAAATCAAAAATGAAAAAGAAGAAAGAAAGAAATTAAAAAAAAAAAATGAATAGATGATGATGTGCACATAGTATCGTTTTCTTTTTCTATTGCAGCAGGCTTGACAGAACAAATAAAATTATTTAAAATGAATAATTCAGTTATGTTAATTGCAATTATTCCACACCCAATATTAATTAAAACAATTGGTGTCACCAACTAATATTATCATATACTAATGAATTACCAGAAAACTGGTTAAGACCGACACATACTGGACAGTGTTCTACTAATTAATTATTTTTATTGTATATTGCTACTGGCTAGCAATTTATAATATGATATTTATTGAATTTGCAATCTGAAAAAACAAAAATAAGAAATCCCCTACTACATTATTATGTCATATCTTTTATTGAAAATGCACATAGAAAAAGAAATTAATAGTTTTAAATATGTCATTAGTTCATTCAATAAAGGATAAAATACGGGGAAACCCCATTTTTAAAAATAATATGTATTATTGATCATTCACTAAATCTTATTTAATGTTCATTATTGTTCCCATGTTTGTAGAATCTTCCTAAAACAATGACCAAATAATTGAATTATTGAAATACAGTGTAATATTTATTTTATTTTTCTGCCTTAAATGGCCAGCTCAGTTACATACCAAAATTCAAACCATTAATTAAATTTCAAGAAGAAAAAAAGAAACAAACATTGGTTGCACATGCACTGTTTCATCCCCACCGGTCCACAGACACTTTCAGTGTCCCCATATAATGCTTTTTTAATATTTTGTTTTTATATTTTATGTTCCATTTTGTGTTATATATTATGTTTTTTTATTAATTAGTTCATCAATTATCTTGATGGAGTTCATTAAACCCAATTAGGGCATGTGATTTTCTTTTTCAATTTTTGTTAATTTATTCACATCTAAAACCAGTTATTTTAAAATCTTCTTCTAATAATAATTATATATCTTAATAGACCCACATTGATAATTGTCAAATAAACTAAAGTACAAAACAATTAAAAACATACATCAAATAAATAGTTTACACAAAGATCGATGTAATGGTGAATCCTCGCTGCATATAATATCTCATAGTCTACATGAACGATTCTATAAGGTCATCTCCAACTTATTACTCCAAATCCAAATCTAAAATTTAGCAAATATCAAATCGAGCAGTAATTTATTTGCAACTCTACTCCAAACTCAAACCCAAAACAAGCAATAAATACAAAACCCTTGCACATACAATAAATGGCGCTGCTACAGTGAAACGCCATATTTTGGCACCGCAAAACTGCAAAACGCAATCTTGTGTTGGCTTTGCCGCTGGGTTAGGGTGGCTTCACTGCAAATCTGTTGGAAATGCGTACCGGTTGAAGATGGCCTAAGTAGACTGAACAAACGCATCTAACAACTCGAGTCAATCGTTTCACTGTACTTTTTCTTCTTTTTGCTTTAACTTTTTTTTTTATATTAATTAAGGGTTAAGTCTTTGATGCATTATACACTTGCAAAATATTGTATTTGTCATTTCTACCCTTCATTACATTTCTCTATAAATACCACCACCAAACTCCAAAAACTTGAGCAAACAAACTCTCCCACCTCATTTTTTTCTCACCAAACTTGCCCCTCCACTTCTTGATCTCCACAGACAAGAATGGCTGTAATGAACAGACCATATGGCTACTCGAGGATCGATAACGAAGACCCGGAAGAAACGAAGCACCGAAGGGCTCAGTTCTTGATCTACAAGTCTCTGCAGAGGGCCGACAGCCGAAGAAGGCCGTCGTGGTTGAGAGTGAAGATTTTCAAGCTGAAGATCAAGATTGGTAAGAGATTGAAGAAGCTGAAAAGGGGATTCTCTTCGACAATCTTGTTTTCTGCTAAGCCTGATTTCTACAGACAGATCGCTTGTCTGTTGAAATCTTGCAAGCATTTGTTGAATGGGAAGCAGCAGCAGGCAGTAGGAGGAGCAAGGAATCTTCATCCAGTATTTTGAGATTTTTGTTTCTTACTTTTTTCTTTGTTATTAATTTTTTATTTTTCGATATATTTGGTTGATGAATTTCTGTTATTTCACATGGAAGTGAGTGTGGAAAGAAAAGTGGGAAATGGGCATTTTGTTCCAATTGGGGTATTGAACAGAAATAAATTTGAACCTTATAATTTAAAGCAACATTTACCGTTGAGATTCGCTTTTTTTTTTTTAAAAAGAACTAGTTGAATATAATAAAAATTGCTGAAAAGAAAATATTTGAAAAAAATAACATTTTAAATTCAACTGAATACTGTATTAGTTCAATCAGTTTTTTTTTTTTTTTTGTTATTTTTAGTTCCAATGAAATATTTTCTTATTTCAATTGAAATGCTTATTTTTAAAAGAAATGAATCTTGATCAAATTTTGCTCATACTGTATTACACGTTCTTGATTTTTTTTTTAATTTTTTGTGATTTTCTTAAATTTTAATTTATTGTGTTTTATATTAATTTTTACAATAATTAGGTAAGGTTGATCCTATTCCTACTTAGTTGGTATTTATAATATTTCAAAGTATTTTATTTTAGTTTTTTTTGAGTTAGTGTTGTGTATTTTATTCTATAATATTTATTGAATCCTTATTCGATTGTTTCAGATAGAATTAAAAATTAAATTTTTTTTTATCATATTTAATAATGTGGTAGAATGTAGCATCATTTAAAGTAGACTGTCCAAACTCGACTAATTTATGATTTAAAAATATTTTTGATTGACTTGGATTTGGGAAATTAATTTGGATTAACAATAAATGCACTAATTATATATTTGGGTCGTTTGACTGGAGTACCGAGATTTACATCGCATTCAGTGCCACACCATGTTCCGAATTATTTGACCAACTTTTGCTCCAAATTTTCATGAGGTTGAAATGTATAGATTTTCCATATTATTGTGAGATATAAACAAATATCTCGTTACATTAAGATTTCTTATTACATAATAGTTATTATATATTGTGTTACATCACTAAAATAATTAACATGGGTACTAATAAATGCATATAAAACATGCTATCAATAAATAAAGGATTTATCATGATTTATGTCCGTTAATTAGTACACGTATCAATCTGAATAATGTAACACAATATGCAGCACCATGATGTAATTAGATATCTCAATTTCTTAAAACACGCCTAACTGATAAAATTATATTAATATTGATTCTCATAATATGATACCTTTGATCTGAACTTGCATATGAATTTACTGCATCCTTTGACAAATGAAATGATGTCGGAAAAAAAAAATGGAATTCGCCAGGTAATTAAAGTACAGCCGTACAAACAAATGAGGAAACACACGTTTGAGCACGTAATTAATCATAGGGAAACTATGTAATTTAATACCGAAGTATAGTTAATTATGCAATTCTATCCTAAATTATTTTTGTTATGCAATTATATCTCGAAGTTTCATTTATTATGTAATTTATCCTCGTTAGTTGACATCGTAAAAAATGTGTTTATGTGGCCGTTAATCTTCGTATTTTCAGTGACGGACCATAAATTGTGTTGCAACAAAACAAAACGACATCATTTTATATTATTAAGAAACTTCTTGGGGTCAAAATTTACTTTTTCCGATTACTATTGTAACAACGGAGTGTCTAAATAATGAAATACGATATCATTTTGCTTTGTTGCAATACAATTTTGGGTTACGTCATTCAAAATATGGAGATTAACAGCCACATAAGCACATGTGTCAACTAACAGGGATAGAATTACCTAATAAATGAAACTTCGGAATATAATTATATAACGAAAATAATTTATGATAGAATTGCATAATTAATCATATTTTGGGATACAATTGCATATTTTCCCTTAATCATAATATCCAAATATCTTTGGTTTCTCACTGGGATATGCCAGGTTATCATATTCATTTACACGCCTAAACTCATGTGCCCTCATATATCTACATCACACGTGCCACATGTTTTCCTATTTGGGTGGTGCAATACACAAATTACCTTCAATCAGGCCACAATCCATGCGTGTCGCGTCGACCTGATCGTGATACGATTAATTAAGATTCAATACGAATATGATCTGTTAATGATATATTTGATCCGAATATGATTCGGTCTGTTAAACCTCAAACACAAACATGCACAAACCCGATATGAACATGAAAATGATCTAATAAAAAATTGATCCAAATAAATTTTCAAATTATATATTATCCTTGATTTTATATACGTACCCCTATTTTAGCAATTACTAAATAAAAGCTAAAGATAGTTTTTTGTTAATTTCTTGACGGATATCCGAACCTGACACGAACGCAATCTATTTAACAAATAATTAGTTCTAATTTGACATGAATACAACATGTATCCGATACGAAATTTTCTCATCCTTACTGAATTGACAAAATAAGAACACAAATCTGTTAAAATTTCAACATTGTACGAGTATTGGGTCATAACTCATAATATCTATTTCTAATATGATAGTAGAGTCAATTTAGTTGTAAATAATAAGTGCACCTAATATCGATTATATTGAGCTACAATATTTTTTTAAAGTAGGGTTTTAAGTATTTATTTATAACATTGTATCAAAACATCTTTCTCATGACCTTAAAGGTCAAGGGTTCGAGTCTATATAGGAACATCCGTGTGGATTTATTTAATATTGTATTTAAGTTATAAAAAAAAAACTATTTATCCATTGATAAATGATAAATTCGCCCTTGAGCCCTTTCGAAAAGCCGATTCTGTGAAAATAAATTTACCGTGTGAGAAATTGTGTATCAAGCGCAGGGATAGGGGATCGAACCGTTAACCGAAAATCGAATCGAACAGAGGAGTTTTAGGCGGGTTCGGATCGAATAAAAAAAAATTCAGTTTTATGGTCGGGTAAAGTTTTGAAAAATTTTCGGGTTTCGGGTTCGACCGTAGTAAATATGCTCAATATCGGCTGTAATTATCGATTTATCATAAAGTTTTACTATACACGAAACCGATTATAAAAGTATATAGACACACATTATTTGATCAAGTTTTAGTGTCCGCCAACTATGAAAGTTACATGATTGTTAGAAATCAAATGTGAAAAGCAGCGTTGAATCTCATTCTTCGCCCTGATCTACAAGAAATTAAGGGGATTTTTGCAATCATCCGTCTCCTTATTTATCTCCATCGGAGTTTTAGGGTTTCCAATTTTGTCTGAGCCAGCGGAGGTATGTTTCACGTTTCCAATCATTTCGAGATTAATAATTCGCGAATCGCGACACCATGTTTCGGATACGTAATCATGACGTATGATTGCAGCTATTCCTTTACTGTGTTAGCATGTCGGGCAAATGATGCGAATTGAATATTTAATTAGTCGTAATCTCACTCTAGTTTTTGGAATCAATATCTGAATATGTTGAGAATGTTGTCTAAACAATTGGATTTCTTTTGCATCGTGAGGGTTGGAAGAGATTTATCTGGTTGTTTGATTGTAGGTTTTGAACCTGTGGTTCTGTATTGAATTCCATGTAGCTAGCTGCTAGTTGAGATTGCTGCAGGATGGAGTCTAGTGTGGTGGGGTTTGACATTGGGAATGAGAATCTTGTTATATCAGTGGCTAAGCAACGAGGAGTTGATGTATTGTTGAATGATGAGTCAAAACGAGAAAATCCGGCAGTGGTTTCGTTTGGGGAGAAGCAGAGGTTTATTGGCTCTGCTGGGGCTGCATCTGCAACAATGCATCCCAAGTCGACTGTATCTCAGGTTAAGAGATTAATTGGCCGGAATTTTAGTGAACCTTCTGTGCAGGATGACCTGAGATTGCTCCCGTTTGAAACATCGGAGGGACCCGATGGAGGAATTTTGATTCACCTGCAGTACTTGGATGAAAGACACACTTTTACTCCTGTACAGATTTTGGCAATGCTGCTTGCACATTTAAAGCAGATCACAGAGAAAAATCTCGAGATGCCGCTTGCCAATTGTGTAATTGGTGTACCGTCTTACTTCACAGCATTGCAGAGACGTGCATATTTGCATGCTGCAGAGATAGCAGGGTTGAATTCAGTAAGGTTGATGCATGACTGTACTGCTGTTGCACTGGGTTATGGTATATATAAAACAGAATTCCAAAACAGGGGTCCGGCAAATGTTGTGTTTGTAGATGTTGGTCATAGTGATACACAAGTTTCCGTTGTGTCATTTGAGCCTGCACACATGAAAGTATTGTCCCATGCTTTTGACAGCAACTTGGGAGGAAGAGACTTTGACGAAGTTCTGTTTAAACATTTTGCTGCTCTATTTAGGGGACAATATAAAATTGATGTTTATTCAAGTGCACGGGCTTCTATTAGGCTGAGAGCAGCTTGTGAGAAATTGAAGAAAGTTTTGAGTGCTAATCCAGAGGCACCGCTGAATATTGAGTGCTTGATGGAAGAGAAAGACGTCAAAGGATACATCAAAAGAGACGAGTTTGAGAAGTTGGCTTCTGAATTAGTGGAAAGGGTTAGCATTCCATGTCGCAAGGCTTTGCTTGAATCTGGTTTGAGTGTTGAGAAGATTCATACTGTTGAGCTTGTTGGATCAGGTTCTCGGGTACCTGCCATCACGAAGATGGTAAATTCAATTTTTAGGAGAGAGCCCGGCAGGACACTGAATGCAAGTGAATGTGTTGCTCGTGGGTGTGCCATTCAGTGTGCAATGTTGAGCCCTGCATACCGAGTGAGAGACTATGAGGTTTGTTCACTGTTGCAATTCTAGTGCATCTTATCTTTCCATCCATGATATCAAAATGTTATTATTCTTTAGAAAATATATATAGATGCTACATTTCCCACGTTTCATTGCTCAGGAAACAGAGTTATGTAATTTTTATTTTCTAAATTATTAATATAATTATGAACCATCCTGGATTTGAGTATGTCAGGAAACTTCAGCTTTGCTCATGAGAAGAGTTAGTTCATCCAAATATGAATCTTGTATTACATAATTTTGGGGCATAAAACTTCTCTTGCTGGTATTAAAAAATTTAATGTAATTGAAATGCATCAAATTTTACTTGTTTCTTCGTCCTGTATACCTCGCTCTAGAAAAACGTAAGAAGAAATGCTTCCTCTTACTGCTGCAATAATCATAGTTCACATGTTTTTTCATTTACTCATTTGGATCTTGTTAGTGGCTTTGTAGTCTTTCTTAGTTAAAAAATTAATGGAGGCACTCGAAATAACGAAATTTATGAGGGAAAAATATAGATGTGTTCTATATATTCTGATGATGACTCTTAACAGGACTGAAGTTGGACATATGGATAATGGAATGTAAATTCACACATCTTTTTGTCTAATTTACTTTAGCTGGTCATAGTTATATGAATCACTTTCTTTGGTGCTCAACTATTGTAGACTAGAATATATATGTATGGGGGAGTGAGGATTTGAACCCTAGACCTCTCTTATTTGGAGGGTATTTACACATGGGTCTCCACCAATGGGGCGTCCTCTAAGGGCTAGAATATTGTTAACATTTTTATTATTGTGTCTAGCTCGCTTATAACTAATGGTTCATTTGAAAACATTTTGGGTGCCACAAGTTCACTAAACAATATTTGACAAGTCCTTCATTCGGGATAGCAACAAATAAGCTTCATTTATGTTCACGTTGTACTTGGAAGCCATATGGTTCTGATGAGAGAGTAGAATACCTGTAGAGATTTATGAAAGATATATAAAAGATAATGATTATTGTATTACTCACAGGATTCTACAAATATGCCCATTTGCAGGTAGAGGACCGTTTTCCATTCTCAATTGCATTTGCATCAGATGAAGGGCCAGTACAATCCTTAGCCAATGGACTGTTGTTTCCTAAAGGCAATCCTTTTCCAAGTACAAAGATTCTTACGCTGTACAGAAATGATGTATTTCACATGGAAGCCTACTATGCAAATCAGAATGAGCTGCCTTCTGGTGTCTCAACGAGAATCAGCTCCTTTAAGGTATAGTTTCCATCAACTTATGCAGCTCCTTTTGGACTACTAAAGCATATGCTAGCTGTTTGCTAATATATGCCTAGGTTTTAAAAAACTTAATTAATCCTCAAGGTGTTTCCCATTAATACACCGCGAGGCATTAGCCTCGAAGCACACTTACACCTCAGGAATGAGAATAAATCTAGTTCCTAGTTCATGACCTCGCTCATGAACATCATAACAAACGACAATTCCCTCATAAAGAAGAAACAAAGGCCAAGAAGTAATCTCCATCTGGCCCAAATCATGTCCAAGAACCCATGCTTGAGGGAAACGAGACGAGCTGCGATAAGAGGAGCTGCTTTGCAATTTTTCTTCGTGAACTTTTCTTCATTCAGATGTTATGCTAATATTAAACTATTAAGGTTGTTTTTAGTGCCTTAATCTAATGTCATTAACTGAAAAAAAAGCCCATTACCCCTTCCCCCACCCCACAAAAGCCCTAAACTTGTCAAAACAGGCACAGAAAACACGTGTTAGGTTGAAATGCTCCCAGAAACAGGCCCTTTTTTAAAAAAAATTCTAGACATATACTAGATACCAATATCATAGCTCAGTACTTCGGCCACTGAAACCTGTTGAACGTAGCAGGTGCTGCAGCAAATTGTTAAGAGGAGAAAAGTCCAGATAAATCAAACAAATAACTGAAAGCGAGGTTGAATTAAAACCATCTCAAAAGAGACCCCAGGCTAAGACTCACATTTAAAGAACATCTCAATTTGACAAGACACCAAAACCCTAGAGATAACTTAAATGCTCCTTACAGTCAACTCATGATAGAGCCCAACTTCTTAAATTCACAAGACACCTAAACCCTATAGATAACTTCTCGTTGGATGATTAAGATTAACGTTATATTAAAATTTGCAAGTTTTGAAAGTTTATGTGAAAATTGCAAAAGTAAATAATTATTGAGTTAAATTTGCAAAGAAGGTTCTGTTAAAATTTATGAACTTTGAAATTAATGTGAAAATTTCAAAAAAAGTAAAAAGGTTATGTTAAAATTTTCAATTTTTGATAGTTCTTGTGAAAATTGCTAAAGTGAGTAAAAGTTATGTTAATTTGTGCTATTGTGACAGAGTTACAACAATCTACCACAGAAATAAGATGTTCCTTGAACATCCAGATTGATTTCTGCCAGAGTATCAGTTGTCTGTCTTAGTTGCACACGCGGTGCACTAATGTAATTTGATGGAAATTTTTATTAATCAAAGAGACTTCATAATGTGAACATCGTTACACACTGGAATCCTCATGAAGAATTAAAATTGGTGCCTTTGAAATCTTAAAACATTGTTTAACCCATATTCTGAGATATTTGAAGTTGATCAGTTCAGAGGTTTGGTTTGCTTTCTTACTTCTTTGTCCACTTTCTCGATTTGAGCTTCTTGTTTGCATTGTAATTATCTTTATCCGAAAATGTCCACAAATTAGATTGGGCCATTCAGACTTTCCAGTGATGTGAAGAAGAAGATTAAAGTTAAAGTTCAGCTAGACATCCATGGAATTGTTTCCATACATTCTGCCTCTGTAAGTGTCCATCTATATGTCACATTTTTGCATTTCAACTTAGGGGCCTTGACAGCGTAGTTCCAAATCTTGCAAAACACTGTACATCTATCTTTATGCAGCTGGTAGATGATCGTGTGGACGATTCTTCTGCTAATAGCAGCAATGATACACATTCAAATGTGGAACCTAGCAATCATGAGCCATTTGCAACAGTTAATGGTCCTTCGGTATGTTCACTCAAAACACCTTTAGGATGACTCTTTTGCAGTCTTGCAGATTGCATGAGAGTGTGTTCATGAGAGAAATTCTGAACAATTCAATGATTTATATAACACCAATGACAAGTATTCCTCATTATATAATGTGTTATAGTGCTTCATCAGGCTCAGGATGTGTGACAGTTGTCCTCTTTACTGCCATTTGTTGTTCATTTGATTGTCTGTTGTATTTTATAATTTTGATTTTGTAGTTTTGCTCTTACCAAAAATATTACTATAATTTCCCACGCTGCTTTCACTGATTATTGACAAGCATCTTAAAGTTGACCGCAGTATGTTAAAAATATTCTCTGAATTACCAATTTGAGCTTATTGGATGGGTGTTCACATCTTATTCATGTAAAGCTCCCCCCCTCCCCCAAATCCTTAAGCAAATGTGGTTGTCAAAATACTATGGTCACTTTTGTAGGGCCATGAAATGAGACGGCTAAAGGCTGTTTGCCGGCAGAATATACTTGTTGATGAGAATATATATGGTGCAATGTCACCTGCGGAGCTCTGCCAAGCTCAAGAAAAAGAGCTTCAGTTGGCCCAGCAGGACATAAAGATGGAAAGGACCAAAGAAAAGAAAAATGCCCTGGAGGCTTATGTATACGAAACGCGAAATAAGGTGCACAAATGCTCATTTTTGTTGGTTGTTTCTTAATCTTATTTTTTAATGTTAATGTTTGCTGATTGACTTAGCATTTCAGTATTGTATTTCTTAAGAAGCAAGAGTGTAAGTCTTACAGCTTTTGGTCTCTATTGCCAATGATCATTTGTAAATGCACACATGCTCATCCTTGTTGGCTGTTTCTTAATTTATTTTGTTAGTGGCTTTTTTACTGACTCACTTAGCATGAAAAAATGTCTAATAATGAATATATTTCTTAAGAAGCAAGAGTGCAAGCTTAACAGCTTTTGTTCTCTATTTCCAACGACTGCCAACAACCATAGGTAAAAATGGTCTAGTAAGATCCCGTAATGTTGCATTCACAATAAAGTAGATGATCGAATATTCTAAAGACTATACATATTCACATTGCAGCTTAATTGCTAGAATACTTTTTCATGCACTTAAGACTGGCTGATGTGAACTTTCTATAGGACTGTAGGGTGTGGACTTTTGGTTGCTTGCATGTATGCAGTAGTCTTGCATGAGATTTCTTGGTAATGCGTTGTCTCTTTGAACACTCTCCAGTGTGCTATCTTTTTGCAGTTCTCTATAATTTATATTGATATATATATTTTTTTGAACAGATATTGGATACATACCGGAGCTTTGTCACTGATTCTGAGAAAGAAAACATTTCCACTAACTTGCAACAAACTGAAGAATGGCTTTATGACGAGGGAGATGATGAGTCTGAATCTGTGTATACCGAAAGATTACAGGATTTGAAAAAGGTTTGTTGAGTTTTTTTCTTTAATCTTGAATTTTTAGTTCCTTGTTATTTATAATTCTAAATGTTTATCAGATGGTGGGTCCAATTGAAAATCGATATAAAGATGAGGCAGCAAGGGCACAGTCAACTAAAAATCTATTGGACTGCATCGAGGAGTATCGGAGGGCTGCAGGATCACTTCCACCAAGTGAGAGAGATGCCGTAAGGGTCCCTTTAGTATATGGATTTAATTGTTTAGATAGTATGCCTATTTGGTTCTCAATAAAATGCCACTACCATCTTCACTTTGATCTTTAAAGGTTATTGGAGAATGCAATAACGCAGAGCTGTGGCTCCAAGAGAAAAGCCAAGAGCAAGAATTGCTGCCTAAGAATGCAGATCCAATACTTTGGTCCAGTGAAATCACCAAGAAAGCCGAGGCTCTTAATGCGTATGTCTGGAAACCCATGCATCCATTGAAGCATATATGTCATAACTGTTTACAAAAAAGTTACTTATATGCAGACTGCAATATGTTCTTTCATTTTCCACCTGCCTCACTTTATTCTTAGTTGGCTGAGTAGAGGTATAGTGTGCTACTGTTTCCTTGCTGTGCATATTTTCCAGCAGATAGGACTGTGTCTAGGCTATAATCATAAGATGCATTATTTATTTGAGCAATGCATATGAATCACTTTGTTTTTACTTCGTATTTTTATTCATTTGTAACAAGATAACGTGTTTCAGGGCGTTCAAACATGCGACAGAACCCAAATCATCGTCACATGACCCAGAGCACGGCAGAGAATCAGACAAGAGAGGTAAAAGGGATGATATGCAAGTTGATTGACGTGCCTTACAAACAGGACTTACGATTCCAAGAATCAAGTCCAGGGAAGTTCTTCGATTATTTACCACTCCATTGTTGTGGATTTATAGTCGTTTTGCAATGACAGCCGTTCGTCGCATCCAAAATCTGTGAGTTCCATCTTCTATATTTTGCTTAACATCAATCCAAACACAAAAAAGGACCTGCCATTACTGATGTTCATATCTCCCATTTGCAGTAGCTGTTACAATTGATATAATGAGGCCCACTTCAAGTGAAATCACTGGAGGAGCAGTTTGTCCCTTACAATTATTATATTTAAGTGAGTGATACACTATATAGGGAGATGAATAATCTCATGGTGTGGATTTCTTTTTGACCAGATAAGAGTGAAATTTTAGAATATTTTTGACCAGTTATCTATCTATGGTGGCGTGGAATGTAGTTGAGGGTGAAAATAGATGGACAAGCAATTCCAAAGCACTGATTTATATGTTCCTTTTGCTTCTGCAGCTTATAGTCAGTTTTTTACACTTGTTTGGTTGAAATATATGGTATTTAAATTCCCATTAATATCAAGATTCTTTTTTGGAGAATGATCTCTACGTGTGTGTGAGAAATGTGGTCCATGTCACCAGGTGTGTGAGGATAAAAATGGCCCGACTGAATATGACAATGGTAAAGAAGAAACGTGTCATTTTGGGTGGAAACACCTGAGTGATACATTGTATTGTCATCTTTTGTTATGGTTAAGAATTGTGTTTTTAATGCGAAACTTATGCCCATACTTAAACGGGTTATAATTTTATGATATGAAAGTTTTTAAAATTAATTGATGCCACGTGTGGCACACTTGTCAATAATTCGTATAATGCAACGCAGTGTGTAAAATCATTGTGTAAAAGGAGATTCGGAGTGCTAATCGGGGTCCTGTTTATGGATTCAATATTTTATGGTAATATGTTCAAATATTACAATTTATAAACTAAATAATATTGAGGTGTTAATAACTCTAATGAATTAACTACACTCATTAATGTTCTTTTATACACCTCGGCGTGTTTCTACTTACAGACTATTGTCTAATCAATTAATATAGCCTACTAGTTTACCACCACATCGGAGTGCAGTGGTAAACACCTTTTCCATGATCTTAAAGGTCATGAGTTCGAGTCTTTGTGAGGACATTCCTGTGGATTTATTTAATATTATATTTAAGTTAAAAAAAATTAATGTAGCCTACAATGAATGGAAACTTTACAATTTCAAATAAGTATATGCTATGGAAACAAATAAATTACACCAACTAAACATAACTATACCTAAATTATTAAATTCTTCGGGAGGGCCGGCAATACGAGAAGAAGAGTTGACACTTATTGAGGTGGATGTACCTTTTCAATTTACATGCAACCTTACACTAAAACTCTTCCTACTCTACATACCCATGTTTTCCTATACTAAAGAAGCAATGCCCATTTTTATATGTATAATAGACAATACAAATTTTATCTAACAAGACATTCATTTATATACATGAGATATGTCATATGAGGTATTGGACAAGACTTTTACATACATGTGATGTGAGTTATTACAAATAGAGTGTAATCGAACCAAGTAGCATCTTGGTTATATTTGACTCGTTTAATATTGAGTCGAATTTCAAATTTATTATTGAATGCATTGATGTTTACATACTTAATTGAGCTTTAGTCGAGTTTCATTGGTTGCCTGGTATCTTGCAAGAATAAGGGTGGAAACATCCACTTCGAACTTTTTAAGTCTAAAATTAAGTTTAAGTAATTATTGTTTTTTTAAAAAAAAAAATCATTTTAAGTACAAAAATATCATGTATACTCGAATTTATTCCTTTTATACTTAAAAAATTAATCAAAATATTTATCACATTTATCACTAGTCAAAGTAGAAAAGTATAAACTCTACGGAGTTAATAATTTTATATTTCACACTAATTTTAGTTAACGAGTTCGCTCATGAGTTATGAGTCGAATGCTATATTAGACTCAAGTTGAACTTATTAACTTATCAAGTCGAGATTGAAGTAACTCAATTCATTTACTCTCCTAATTACATGATAACGATGATTTTTCCCCTAGCATTTGATGAGAGAAGTTATTATCTAAAAACGTCTAATTGTTTTTTAAATTTTTTGCCCCACTTAAGTTAAAAAACGTGAAGCAAAATATTAAAAATAGCAGTTAGTAGTCCTGATTTTACTCATTCTTCAGTGCTAATGTAGATGCTTCCATATTTTATAGATCTATGAATAAAAATAGTTATTTTTAACTTAAATAAAATGGTTTCTGGTTGAGTTCAGTCCATTGCATACATACGGTTCACGTTCAATATTGTCAGACATAAACTGCACAAAAATTAAATTTGAAAATGACAAATCCTTCCTGAAATTATTTTCGGAAGATCCCACTCACTCTGACTAGGAAGATGACACGAGTGCATAAATAGGGCCAAATATATATGTATATAACTATATAAAACACACAACAAATATATATATATATATATAGAGAGAGAGAGAGAGTTGGATGATTGGCATCACATACATAAATTTACTCAACCACTTTTAGTTCTTCAGCAGTAGGGGCTCTTTAATATCATCATCCCACTTTTCCAATCGCTTTCTTGCTTTCTCCACCTGCATGCACCACCACCTTTCTCTTTTCATTTCTTTTCGTTTTTATTAATCCCCAAAAATATATTTTCTTCTTTTCCCTCATAAATTCAGACAGAGATTGTGCAGATGCGCATTATGATAATAAATATCTATGCTTATAATTAATATATCATTATTACAACAATTAATGGATTTTAACCGGGCTAATCTTCTGACACTTTAGCTTTTCTCGTCACACAAACTAATTCTACACTTTGATAGGTAAAATAGCTTATTTTGAATTGTTTTCAGAAACACGACTATAGTGTGGGATTCTTGAATATATATTGTTTTACCAAAATCTAATATTATAAACTTTAATTAATAATGATTAAAACAAATAA